>WOGJ01283392.1:0-10880 GCA_015342185.1 Leptinotarsa juncta
TTTTGGCTTTCTGCTTCTACATCTTGATACAAAAAAATGTGTGAATCTTAAAAAAAAAAGAATTATTAATTATTTTACCTATATATCTAATTTTGATCGAGTACTCATTTATTTAAAAATATTTACCTGCCCGTGTAGTTATAGAACAGTTAAGAAAAATACTCAAATTATATGTCAATTCTAATGTAATTTATATTGATAACTTTTTGAATGAAAAAAAGAAATTCGTATTTAATGTTTTGTTTCAAATGCTGCTGTAAGTTAATCCAAATTCGGCAGTTTCTCAAATGTCTTTAAACACGTTTTCCCCTTTTTTTAAAAGCGCAGCAAGGAGAAAATGAATATTAATTATATATTTATCAATGAGTAACAAACTTTATATGGAGTGTTTTTTGTTCGGTACTACCCGTTGACCTTAAATAATGCTCTAACCGCACGCTATCCGCCCTCTATTTCTTAAACGATAAAACGATTCAAAAATTTAGAAAAAAGTGTTAGGGAATTTAATCCAATACAATATTGATGACGAATACAAATAGCGACACGCATGAAACGAGATATTTGCAAAAATGTGCAAAAAATCCATTTTTGTGACCTTTTACTTCAGATTTTGATAGTCTCGTACACCCTAACATAAATATGTAGGTTTAGAGACAACTTTGAGGATGTTAAAATACAATTTTGTATGAGTTTATAGCTGGGTATTTCAAATTTCGAGATACTTGCCTAATTCTGACTAAGATGACTGGACCAATACTCGGGACCAGAACAGAATCATATTCCTTGTACTTACTACTCCCAAGATGATGATTACATAGTTTTTTCATACTAAATAAAACATTTTCATTGATTCTGTTCCAATGAAAAATGCATTGAAATGTTCTGCCAAAAAACTGGACTTCATCTTTGAAGCAACCACCCATTAAAAACAGGGATTTGTTCATCTAGAATGACTGAAAAATCTTCCAACATAACAAACTTGATTGATCTGTAGGCAGTAAAGTCGTACTTACTACTATGTAGACATAAAAGCTGCTATAATTTGAAAATTCTCTCACAATATTGTACTCATACATTTTCTGAGATAATTAGGCGATGATATGGGATGTTTCCCATATCATCGCAATTGAATTCAATTGAGTAATCCAACTTTGAACCTAGCGTGAGTAGAAAATTGCAAAATTCATCAATTCAAGATGAATGTACATTTTTCCCATACTATGACTAACGAATGAGAAACGTAAATGAAAGATTTTTCTTATGTGAATCATCGTTTCTCAGAGAATTGATATGAAAAGAAAAAATGCTGAAAAATCATTTCATAATTATCTTTTGAATAATTTTGACGGAAATGAATCAACGATTTGTCTTATGATTGCTGCTTTTCCCCTTGCTCCATTGAGTACAATATTTTCAAAAATCAAAAAATACAATTTTCACGGTACCTACTGATTTTTTTTATTCATTGGATTCCGTATTATAAGAAACAACCAACCTTTCCAATCCCCCTAGTCGCTGATGAGCTCTAGCTAAGTTGAGATATGATTCTGCTCTCATATTGGGGCTATCTAATTCTTCGGATATAAAAAGTTGCCTATGAGCGTATTCCAAAGCGTCCCTGAAACGTAATTATTTCTTTCAGCGATAATCAGTCGGATGAGAGTAGGTGAAGCCAACCTGTATTTCCCCCAATCCATATAAGCTTGGTAAAGATATCCGAGAAGATTGAATTTGTCTTCCCTCTTTCGTATAGCCTTGAGCGCTGATTTCCATTTCCGTACCGCTTGTTGTTGTTTGTGTTGATTGTAGAGACGAAGTCCTTGATCAACCTTGAAAATGAAGTTTACAGAGATAAGCTTGGTAGACTATGTATGAATCTGTGGCACCCTTGATATCGCTGAATACTTCATCGATAGAGTGCCATCAATTTCAACATACTGATATCTATGGAATAAGTGGGATCTAAAAGTCGAAATAGATTTAACAATGTGAATAACTCCTTCATTTGTTAGGAGACATTTTCAGCTTTGTTCAAACAAAGATACCTAGTTTATCATCAGTTCATCTTCAAGTTTCACGTTACATATTGTTATTAGGTTATTTCAAAAGTTTTATTCACTTTAATTTCATGTGTTTTTGTAGCTCCATATCTAGTGTCGTGATATATACTGATCGATAGAAATTTTTGTACTCTACACATTGATGTTGTTATTTTTTTCAAATTTTTGGCAATGATAACGGTAATGAACGCACTAGTCGATGTTGATTTGCGAAATTAGTTCCGGAGATTTCAGTCTCGATGACGAGCCCTCGACCTACAGTAATCCAGGCGGGTTGTCTGTCCTTGTTCATCTTTCACTGTCTGAACCACTGTGCATGCTGTTTTTGGTTTGGGATGTGGGGATTGAGCAAACCAGCCATCGGATGCCTGCTTCAACGTAGCCCCGCTGGATACGGAAATGACATAACCACTTGTGGTTCTGTTATTCCCTAATTGAATGGCATCCCAACGATGCAACGATGGCTTCATCCTATGGTGTGTTTATCCGTGCCGAGAGGATGAATAACATTGAGCCTATCAGCTGTCTCTACGGAACCTTTGAGATACCGGGCGCCCTCTCGTCGTAGCATCGTCTTGTCACGGTAATGCGGTGCTCTGTCGTGATTGACCTTCTCTCCTTAGCTACTCGTGGGACTTTTAAGGACAGAGTAAACTTAAACATTCTTTCTGGCGCTGAGTATACAGAGGAGATAAATGTCGAGCTTACGACTCCAACTGACCTCCCTATAAATTTAGATCAGGAGCGAGTATGCACAGGAGATGGATGTCGAGCTTACGATTCCAACTGACCTCCTTGTAAATTTAAATCAGGGGCGAGAGCTTCTCAACTCTCCAACTCCTGATCCAATAACTGAACCTAAAAAAAGGTTTGACGGTGCAGCCAGGAAACGACTGAGTCATCTCCTCAAGAGCGGGGTACCTTATGAAACCGCCTTGCACCAAATTCTTGAGCGACGTACGCAGAATCTGTCTCAGGTGGAGGAACAAACCCCCCATTAGCAGGTTAGCAAACGTTTGCGCTCAAGTGATGATTCACCAAAACCAGAGGGGAAAAAGCCCTGTACGGTTGAATCTAAGACATCGTCAGGTATAGCTGACGTGCAAAAACCCTCATATGGGAAAGTTGTCGTGGGTATCAAGGTGGGAATCCCGCACCTTGACTATTCGACTACCTCATTAACAATGAAACAGCAGAGCGGTCCCCAGCGAGCCTGCCTCGCTGGGGTTGCGGTGGAGAGTCGAATAGACCCACTCACTTTACACCTAACCTAACCGAACCTAACAGTTATCCAAAACGAGGATTTGAGGTGGTGGAAGTTGACCCTTCGCAAACTGTGCCCGGGATGGCGGAATAACTGGGCGTTAACTCCCATGCGGTTTTTGATGGAAAAGTCAAAAAGCTTCGAAGAGTGGATGCCCCACCATTTGAACGATCGACAGAAATTGAAAGAAATTGTCAAGTTCCGAGGTCTGTTCTTCTTTGCATTTGCGAAATCAAAACGATCCCCTGTTTTGTATCGGATCGTCGTATATGATGAAAAGTGGATAGTCTACAATAACAAGAGACTTTCTGACATCACTAGGACACCGATAAGCTACCTATGCACTTCTCAAAGGCGAAAACTCACTAAAAAAAGACCATGATCACCGTACGATGGTCATCGGCTGGTGTGATCCACTATAACTTTCTGTAACCGGGCCAAACCATCACAGCAGAGTCTTATTATGAGGAAAACGACGAAATGTACCGGAAACTGCGTCAGCAGCAGCCGTCACTGGTCAATAGAAGCGGTCCAATTCAGCTCCACGACAGCGTCCATCCGCACTTTTCACAAATTACTCTCTGAAAAATAAACGAATTGAGCGTCGAAGTTCTGCCTCACCCACCATATTCCCAAAAGCTTCACCAAGCTCCTATCATTTTTTCAAGAACTTCACATTGGTAGACCTTACCCAAACAGGACCAGGCAAAAACGACCTTCGTTGACTTCATCGAATCCCGAGCACAACATTTCTATAGGAACGGAATTAATTGACTTGTGTACTTATATGTATACTCATAATAAAAACGCATAAAGTTTTGAAACAATCTAATATTTAATAATGATTTTATTCCGTACATTATCATAGATTGCATACGCATACTCGGTTACTTCGCAAAATAAGCCCCAGGGTGCTCGGTGTCATTTTTGGTCAAAAAGGTAATCGGTTTGTTAGAGACACTCATGAAATTGTGAGTGCAGATTTAATCCCAGTTCTGGAATGATGCATGTTTATTGCGTTTCGTCTGCATCATGCTAGGAATTGCATTTTTTAAAGTAAGACATCAACAAGCCTCACCTCTCGTTTGACTTCTGAGGGTTGCTGTTCGAAGTGAGATGACATTTTAATTCCATTTCCAAATACTTTGAACTCTTATTTTCGAAAACTTTACTGCAGCTAGGCTGCACTAGGAGTATTATTGAATCCAAGAGTGATATCGAGGCTGGTCTAGGAATGTTTGATGGTCCAAAGAAACTGACGGACTGAAATAGATTGACACTCACAGGCATCGACAACCCTAATGAGTGTACAATATTGGCCCTAACCAAACAATACACAGTAAATTACATGGAAAAAACTGTGTAAAAGGAGAAAATAATTGGAATAATTACAGCTCAGAATAATTACAGAGTTACACAGGTCACCTGAACAAATCAAGGGTGTATATAACACAAGCGGAGGGTTCAATTGCAACAACAGCCATAGGAAAAGCAAATCTACTAGCTGAACAATTTGCGTCACACTCCACAGTCGATTTTCTGGGAAAGGCACCATCCACTATTCCCACACTAGAATCCACAATGCCGGAAATTACTTTTCGACAACGTCTAGTCAGGCGAATTTTGAAATAGCTCAATATCAACAAGGCGTCGGGTCCTGATGAAGAGCTCGTCATCGTAATTAAAAAGTGTACAAATGAACTAACACCAGTATTTTGCAGACTTTTCAATCTGTCTTTCAAGGAAGGTGTTTTTATTTCTCGTTGGAAGATTGCTCGCGTTCAGCCTATTTCTAAAAAGGATAAGCAAAATCTTCCAAATAACTATAGACCAGTCATTTTGCTATCAGTGACATAAAAAATCTCATGGAGAGGGCCGTAAATCACCATATCCCCAAATATTTGGAGGGCTTAAACATCTTGAGCCATCATCATATGCCTTTCGGAAAGATTAACAGGCGGTCTGCTATCGTATGTCACCCATATTTGGAATAACGCAATCGAAGAACATAGGGAATCAAGATCTATTGCGCTTGTTATTTCTAAGGGCCTTTGCCTGCGTGTGGCATGGGGGTTTGCTGTCCAAACTTTGATGCTATGGCTTGTTGAATTATTCCTGTGTATGACTCTCCAGGTTCCTGAAAAACGTTTCCTGCAAGTGGCCGTCTATGGATTTCTCTCAAATACTTTTACCATCAACACTGGTGTTCCCCAGGAATCCATATTGTCTCCAACCATCACCAACTTTTGATACTTTATAAAGCTCAGATCAGACCTTATTTGGAGTATTGTTCTCATACATGGAACTGCGCCCCTAAGCATACCCTGAAGCTATTGGATTCCATTCAGAAAAGAGCCATTTGCCTGACTGGAGACGCGAATATAATTTGCAACCTTGATAGTCTGGAACATCGAAACATAACTGAAGTTGTTGCATTCCACCCATAAAAGAGCTGTCCGCCTGAATGGAGACGCGAACATCATTTGCAACATTGATAGTCTAGAACATCGGAGAAAGGTTGGAGATTTGTCTCTCTTCTATAGATACTTACACGAGAAGTGTTCAAGTGACTTGGCACATTTTATTCTACCAAGAGCGGTACATATCAGAAATACGCGACAGACTGTGGCTGCTCATCGTTTTGAGATTCAACTCAACTGTTCAAAAACTCTTTCATTTGGAAAACTGTGTTCATGTGGAACGAACGTTTTTCCAAATGGATTTAATCTCCAGCGATTCAAATGCAATGTGAATCGCTACTTTCGCAGAGGCACCGCTCTGAGAGCGCCTTAAGGATTTTCCTGTAGTGCTTGTGTTCTGTCCTTAAAAAAAGAAATAACTGGGGCTGCAGTTGCAAATATTGCAGACCGTGTTTCATGCGAATATGAAACAGTTTATGAATGACTCAAATTATTTTCAGAATAATCCAGTAAATGGCTTGTACATACAGAGAACAAGATTGTTGGAATATGTGTCTTGAAAAATGCAATAAGCCCAAGGGAGGCAATTAACAAAAAAATCTTTTGAAATCACATCTTGTTTAAATAAAGAATCTCCCAACTGAATTTATGAAAAAATGGCTCGTGGACAAGTGTACTGAAACTCTGCAGAAATGATCTGCAGAAGAAGATGAACAAAAGTTCTCATGGCTAGAACTCACGAATATGTAAAAATCAATTATTGCTATGCACATTCAAACTTCTTTTATATCATTATCTTTCTACGAACCTTTCTTTTGGCAAAACTATGGTGTATTCTTGCTCTACATGCCTGGAAACATCCCCAGGTAAATCGTTGAGGGCGAGGAGTTCGGACTTCGGTGTAAGTATCTCTGTGTAAGCTGGAATAAGAGTTGTTCCATGGCCAAACCTGTTCGAGGCCATCCAAAGGATGACGGGAACCATCAGGTGAGGAGAGTAACTTGGTAGCAGATAGTTGGTGACTAACTCCAACACTGAAATTACTGAAAATGAAAGTGATAGTAATAATAAAAGTAGTACTGATCCTTTCGATATTTCAATGTTGAAACTGCAATGCTAGAATAACGGAGTGAGTGTCGCTCATTGGAAGTTCGATCAGTCAGCTTCAATACGTCACAATGAAGTGTTATTTGAAAGAAACAGTTCCAAAATGAAAATATTTCAAGAAAATATAGATTGTACATTATTACCCATTCGGGTTTTTTGACAGTGGCACATTAATGAATCAATGGCTTTTTCAAAGATTCGAAAAAACGACTCAAAAACACTTATACTTCAATATCGCTTCCTAATTATGTTATCGTTACCTTAGTCTTTACCAGACTGGACTGATGGCTGTTTGCAACCAGCCCTTAGTTTTTTGCTGCAATAGAAGAATTCCGAACAATTTTCGAAGAGTTACGCTCTTTATTAAACTCTAATAAGAATTATTTATAGTCACTTGCGGAACGCACGAGACATATGTTAGGCGGATTGATTTTGTTGATCACCAGGGAGGATCAAAACATTATTCATAATTAGTGATTAGCCAGTAAGCTGGCCGACACTATCTTAGTTTTTTCAGTATTTCTGGGAAAATTATTGGTTTATTCTCCACCTGGGATTATATGTTTATCCACTTGGTTGCAGGTCTGCTTGAGGTGCGGTTTTGCTAATGATTCTTTCAACGACGTAAGTGATTTATGTGTTGAATAGGCAAGGTGAAAATCCTTAGAATTAGACTGATTCCCAGTACAATCTACGCCCTGCTACGGGGGGCTTTCGAAAACCCCTTCCGGGGTATCCTTGCACCCAATTGTTGAGCTGCAGAAGCAGAATCTGTATCTGGAGATGAAACATACCTTTCCTAGCATGTTAGCAAACGCTTACGCTCAATGGATGATTTACCCAAAACAGAGCCGAAAAACACCTGCATGGTTGAATCAAGTGTATCATTATTTATTGCACCTCTACCATCCGAATCCCTTCAGTGAGCAATTATGGCTGCCATAGAGAATAGTCCTCAAATGCGTCATAGAAGATCCAAGCAACATGTATATTAACTCCACACGCGTTTCAATCACCAAATGATCATCTTCAAGAGAAATATTACTACAGCAAAGGTTCTAAACAGTGCATCACAAGAACACAAATGTGTTACATATCTATGAAGATAGTCGCAGACTCACCGCCGATCAAGTCCTCACTAGTCCGAGGAAAATATCATCGGAGGGGCAGATTTCCACTCTTGCCAGCTGAACTGAACTGAAAGATAACTCTCTAAATAAAGTAATCAGCTTTGTTATGAAGCTGTATTTATTTGGTCGAGTTCGAGAAGGTATAAGCCACAATAGCAGAGGGTTGAATGGACCCACTCATGTTGGTCTCATTTACCTACCGACCTGTGAAACCTTTAGTTGTTAGCATATCAACGATTTTATAGAAATTATATCAATATATCAAATAAAGGAAATATTATGACTTCCATTATTTACTTAGGTATTCTAAGGGCAACCTGATTAAAATGGACCAGTGTTTTCGTACCAATCTTGTTTAATATTTTACATTTAATTACCAATTTTATCATCAGAAAACGGATTCAACAGAATATATTTTTCAATGTCGGATCATCAAGCAAATATTCTGAATGTATCATTACATCATAGCCACTTTACTGAAAAAAAAATTACAAATGTTAAACTGGTCTTTTCATTAAAAAAATACTTCTTTGGTCTTTTATTTTTCATGAGAAAGTCATTCCCATTTTACTAATATAATAGTTCAGACAAGAACCACAAGTCGACTTAGATATTCCTTATATATCTGACACTGAAAATATGTCTTTATTTTTATTTTTTTCAAATTATCATGTATTCTATATGCTACGTGCATACATTTATGTTTCATAAAACGAGCAGTGATATTTTGTAAGGTTCGTCAAAGTAGGTACCTCGTTTCTTGAAATTGAATAGACCCGGTTCATAGCTTCTTTCTGAAGTTATTTTAGAAAAAATAAAGTCAGTAAAATCTACATCGTTATAGTGTTGACAGTAATTTGCTTTAATGAAGGGAAATTTACAAACTACAACTGAAAACCAGGTCCAACTTACGCCAGAAAATGAGGGCAAGCATCAAATACAGTGACCTACTTTGGCGAGTCTACCAAAACTATCGCTTTGACCATTTTTTTTAAACTTTATTTTTGGATAGCTCAGGATATATAAATTGATATATAGGGCTTTATAAGGGTCAAACAAAGGTAAATGTCCTCAAAATATTAAAAGACAATAAAATGAGTTTTTTGAATGTAGAGACTAGTCCATTTGCAAAAAAATCAATAGATTCTATTGCATGTGTTGTCTCTCAATAAAATTAATGTCTGAGTTTGTTGTTAGAATGGATAGAATTATTATTCATCAAGTATTTAGAAGAAGTCATTATGAACAGTTTACTTCAATGATAAAAACGTTTGAAGAAAAGCAACTGTATAATAAAGCACATGTTGCAGTTTTGTAGAAGGTTTTGTCAAAATCTCACCACGAAGTGCCGGATAACTACATTTATCATAGAATTCTATCAAGCATCGATCAATTCTATCACAGAACTAGGTTAAAATATACTTTACTTCTTGTATTTAACGAATAAAATATAATTTTGCAATCGAACATATAGCTTGGGCCACCCTGTATAAATTCGTAATTGAAAAAACTTATGATGTTTCCCCCTACTTTAGAAAATCCATGGTAGTTGAACTGATACTGGGCTATATAAAAAATTTCACATACCTGATATAATCATGGTGAGAATTCAAAGACTCCCAAGACATTTTACGAAATCAAAACAGTGACATCTTTTCCAAAATGAGCCCGTCATTCAATTTCATGAAAAAAATACCGCTCGAATTCCACCGCAGTCGGGAAATCTTCATAATGATGCTGCACATTTTTTCCATTTGAACTATGAAATACCTGAGTAAAAATGTATTCAATTTCGATGAATATGATCAAACTGAAATTCAAAGGGGCTTTCCACGATTCTCACAAAAAAACGCACAAAAAGTATCAAAATGTATCTACACCGTATAACACACCCCTTTCGCAACATCCAACCACCCCTAATCAGTATCTGGACCAAATTCAGAGCACGAGTCCGTATGGAATCGTTTATGATCGGCTACTGTCGGGGCCGAGGATTGAAAGAGCCGTTCGGAGCAAAATCGAAATTGGGAGGTGTTGCGGTAAAAGCACGTGTTCAGTTATGATATTCGAGTTTTCATACCTTTCCGTAGTGGAAACACGGGTTCTCGAATTCATAAATCTACTGTGGATTATTTATAGGTTCCCAATGAAATTTGAAATTTATTGCGTCTCATACCAAATGCGTTTTTATGTGGAAAATCGTGAAAAATGACTGGAAAATAAAAGTTACCTTCGATATTTCAGAAGTTTCGTTATAATCTCTATTGTCTATTTAAAAAAGAGCAGAAAGAATGATTTTGATTAAATATTTAGTGGCAGTTAAGAACGAAAACAAATCAGAATAAATGGCAAACCGCTCCTAACCAAGTGTTTATAACAATGGATATTTAGCACCCCACGCTGTTTCACAACCAAATAATTTTTTTGTAAATAGATTAATTCTGATTTCAGACTTATTAAAAGTTATTAGTTACATCAAGCCATAGGATTTATTATCGATGTTGGAACACAATCTTGTACATATAACAAAACAATTCGTGTCCTATAACAGTTATAAATCTAGAACATATATAGCTTCTTCTGGTGTGCCTCAGGGCTCCAACCTAGGCCCTCTTTTGTTTTTATTGTTTATTAATGACTTATGTGAAAGTTTAGCTTGTGAGCGGTTATGCTTCGCGGATGACTTGAAATTATTTTCTATAACTAAGGAAGTAGGTGATTGTGTAAATCTTCAATCTCAATTACAATTTCTTGTTGCTTGGTGTAGCAATAACAAATTGAAACTCAATGTGGAGAAATGTAAAGTAGTGAGTTGTAGTCGAAAAAAAGAGGTTTATACATTCTCTTATGTAATACAGGATTCAGATCTGCTGAGATGTAATGAGATCAAAGACCTAGG
>WOGJ01283467.1:0-11348 GCA_015342185.1 Leptinotarsa juncta
TGTATGAAACTTCCGCAGGAATTCGTAATAGTAATGGATAACTCAAGTTGCCGCAGTAAACGAGTCGAGAAACTGCCGAGATCGTGTTGGAAGAAAGCAGATATTGAGTGGTTACAAATGAAAGCTATTCCTTTTGAATCGACCATGTTAAAAGTAGCTTAAAATTTTTGAAATCTTTGCAAGTCTCTATTTTGAATAAACTATATTTCACCTCGTAACAAGTGGACTTAATGACTGAAAACATTTGAATAAATTTCAATTTGAAATACTCGGAGTTATATTTTGTTTGAAAAACCTGGTGATCCGCATGACTTCATTAATAATTATCTATTGATTGATAATTATTCAAATAGCAGATGAATATGGTAATAACGCGTCGGGAATTATAATGAATTTTCATTGTACTGGTACTATTTTCAGTTCATTTAGTACTCATCAGTTGAGGTAATAATACCTATCCATGACAGATTTTAGATAATAATTTTCTCAACTTACGTTGGTGGATTAACGATATTGAAGAGTTCCGTAGGTGAAGTAGGTACCCTCCTAACAATCATCTTTTTTCCATCAGTGGACCCCATACCCACAGATGCCCATGACCTTAGAGAAACTGTGTCGGATGGCTGCTTCGAAACGTGACTTCCGGACTCACTACTAGGTGGTTTGTGTCCCAAATCTCCCATCAGGTGATGATAATTTCTCAGAGACCTCACGCTGTTGTTCCTACGGAAATTTGGACTGCTCTGATGGGATGATATTGAGTTGAAACTTTGGGTTGGTATTGCCGAATAGTGGCCAGTTTTCGAAGTCTTTCTCAAGGAACCTGCAGGGGAAATCCTATGCTCTAGTACGATATTATCTTTAGTTTCTATATCACAGTCGTTTTCATCCATTTCGTCTACTGCTGGAATTACGCCAACCTCACTATTTAACATTTTTTTGATCATGAAATTTCCCGGCTTGATTTCCTTCATTACTAAACCAGCTTCATCCGTTTTGCCGTTTCTGTGGGGCGGCATATTCGTTAAATGTTCCATTATGTGATGATTACCTTATTCCCTTACGCAACTGTTTGCACCGTGTGACTTCTCCTTGGCATATCTTCCAGCATTATCATACTAGTAGCGATAAAACAGAGTTATAAACTACGTTTGATTAAAAAATTCGCGCACATCGTTCTTTTGGAATGTATACCGAGTCGCGAACGTTCACTCCGTCGTGAATGGCTCGATACTACTACTTACTATTTGTTGTAAATTGAAAGTCCCACTCTTATAGAATGATTGCTGGTGTTTATTATGAATCAGATGAGTGCTTTGACGTTATCTCAACGCCCGACAATGAGATGGATTTTTGTTTGTTTCTCGAGATTTAAGACAAGCATTGTACTTGCATTAACCGGTTATTTTGAACAAATGAAAGGTGTGGATTCTGCATTTCTCTCTTTCGTATCATTAACCATCTAGATAACAATAAACACGTCGAGATTATTCATATTATACGGATTTTCAGAAGGCATTCGATAAAGTTTCATAGAAATGGCGCCGATACCCAAGCACTCAAATTGCTGGCCTCGTATTTGAGTAACCGACACTTCAGAGACAAATATAGGTGTAATAACGTACAATTAAACAACTGGGCTCTAAACAACTTTTATTTCAGAACTCAGAACTCTATCAAAAGTACAGTCACACAATAGAGTATATCTTGAACTACTCACTCTGTTGTTAACCTCACTTTTTACAAAAACTGTCAAGGCATATTTTCGCGACAACACGGTGTATAAGGTAATTGACACGATACTACAAAACGCATCACCTTCTTTGTCTAAAGCTTTTACAAAATTTTTCATTGACCCCAGCTTAATGTGTAATGAAGGTAACAAAACGTTTTGGGACTGACACGTTAGCATGACATGGAATACATTTATCCCTCGAAGACCATTCTTTCACTTGATAATGGCTCTGTATTGCTCTAATGTTCCAAAGGCAAAGAAAACAGCAAAACTTCGAAAATCCGCCCTGAAGACCTAGTAATAGTCCTATGACTTTTAGGTCACCACATATTTGCTACTCATACGTATTATAACTCATTGCAATCAGAATAAGTGACATACTTTAGTGGGTTTCCTTCATGGCAACTGCTTGTGCAAGAGGAATAAAGGGTCTTTTGTTACTATTATGGAACAGAATGGCTTTTATGGCTTATTAGACGAATCTATAAATAAACGCCATTCGTCCGGGTTACGTGCAAATCCTAATTTTTCCATCACAACATTTGGAGAGCTCATGGTTACGGTTCCTAAATATTGTAACTTTGGTTTCAGAGGCTAGTAAATTCCATTGTTGTAATCTAGACCCTAATAGTTCAGCATTCTCTTTGTACAAGTGGAGGTCCCGAACTAGGTTATTTAATTAAGGTTGTTCGATTAAATGGGGTGTTCTTCCTTCACTCTTGAGAAAATAAGGTCTGTCTTTTTCTGGCACATCATGTGAACCTGCCTGGTTATCCTACACTTCCAAATCTTCCACCCAATTTGCAGGGGATGTTGGAACTGGTAAAACTTCTCCACGAAGAACCGGCCTTCTTGCAGAAGGAATATTCGGATATACAATTTTGTGTTTGCTCTTTCTTGAAAAACCAGTCGTTGAAATGCTTTGTTGTTTCTCGCCAAATCATAGGAACTGCAAAAGGCATAGAAGAGCGTTTGCCATTCAACCAGTTACATAGATTTGCTGCACAGGTTTGGCATAATACGTAAGGAGCCCAATTCCGATCTTGATCATCAACAACACATCCAAAATACTTATAGTAAGCTACTTTGGTCATCTGCGATTTAGCAGTAAACTGATCACATATATCGCAAAAACTATCTGCGGGATTAACGCAGCCTCGTTTCTGTACTTTGGACATTTTTTTACTATGGCCTACATCGAGCTCAAATATGTGATACTGCGTTTACAGGAGTTAACTTATTTTATTCACAAAGATAACACTAATACAATATTCTTAATATTCGTTTGTTTGCTCACCTCGCTTCTTTAATACTAACTCACCACTACTCGCGTTAATTAAACCAATATTGATGATCCGATTGTCAACCTGCTACTTTTAAAGCGGTTCCGTATTTCTGATATTTTCTGGAAATTTGGAGTATCGGAAGTTCTAGAAGCGACGTTACAACAGCGGAAGCAGATTCAAATACTGGGCAGAGCTGCTGTGTTGCCAGATTTCAACAATAAATTTTTGTGAAAAAAAATCATAACTCAAAAATCTTACGTGCTAGGAAATTTTTACTATCATTTTCGAATTTACGGACCAAAAATTTTCAAAGGACAGCCTTTGGCATCACATTCGTAAATTGGCTGTAAACTAGTGATTATCACACACATTTCACTAATATATTGTGGCTTGTCTGAACACAGAACAAATCTATTTTTCATACAGTACCATGATTTTTTGTGGTAGGTTCTTGCCTTTGGGAAGTGCCTGAGTGCTTCATCAGTGTCCAACCATTGTCCTGAACGTCTCCTGTTGTCGTAGGCAAAACATTTGTAAAAAATGAACACAATCAACATAAATAGTACAAAACTCTTTATCGGTCAGTATAAATATACAACGACACACCAGAATAAATATTTATTGAGATATGGGGCTACAAAGCACAGGACATTAAAAATTTTTTGAAACAACCTTTTACATTTCGGCTAACAGACTTTGTACTTTTCTAATAATATCATATATTTATCTATCCAAATGATGGAACATCATGGCTTCAATGAAATTATTTAGGAAAAAAAAGAGAAATGTATCTCGTGGTTTTCTCTTCAAATAAATTAATGTCAAATTGAATTTAGCTTGAACAATTGCTGGTGTAAGCAATCAAAATGTACTGGACCTGGATATTGATGTTAGGGACGATACAAACATGAAACATATCTTTGTACTATCAATTCCTTGATAAGTAGGTACCAGAATACACAGGTATAGAGCCCAAATTATTTATATTGATAATTATACCTTTTGGTAGAGATAAAAAATCTTGTGATGTGTACGTTTTATGTAAGAGACCTTCCACGTGATCAATCGAACACAAATACCGTTTACAGTTGTCCCAAATCAAAAAAAAACATGAAACACGTATTTTGAATTTCCAGACAATACTGGATGAACTAGTGATCCCACTGGGCAAATAAACAAAATATCTTTCTCTTTACAGCATTAACCTATGTACATCAGTCGAATTCTTTCACAATCGCTTGTCAACTCCTCACTTCAAAAATCATTTGTATAGAAAAACTATTTGAAAACCAGTTCATATGAAATTTGGTTAATAGACTGTTCAAACGAATGGGATTATTAAATCGACTAAGGGCGATAAAGCGCCTTTTAGATATACGACCCAATCAATCAATATACTTTAATATTCCATCGCCCCATTCAGGGCGATAAAGCGCCTTTTAGATATACGACCCATTCGGCAATGATTTCAAAGCGAAGTTCGTTGTCTATGAATTTGTTATAGTTGAAACAAAATGGATCAGCTTTACCTCTTCAAAATACGGGGTGATTGACTTCGGGGCTCATTTTCGAAGCTAAAATCTCCGGAACTAAATTGCGCAAACCAACATCGAGCAGTGCGTTCGTTAACATAATTGCCAAATGCCTGGTTAATTTTTTGTTCTGATTCATCAGCGCTTTGGTTCAATTTAAATTTGTATGTTGGTATACTCGTGTCGAACATAATGTTCACAGTTTCAGATGTTTAGCATGTTCAGTTTGTATCAATTATGTAAAGTAATAAATTTATTGGTTTGATTCGAAGCATGTAGGTAAATATAAGCTTGTTTTTGGAAATATTTCATACCATTATTTGATTCTTCGTTTTTGGTTATGACTAGTCTGTTCATTTCTTATTACATGGTCGGCTCCTTCAACATATTTTTCCAAACACCAACAAACTGTTCCTAACCTTTGTCAAGTTTTAACTCTTTGAAATTGGTATACGCCGTTTTGAATTTTTTCCCTTTGAACCTACCATCTTGGACCTTGGACGGTCCTCATTATTATATTCAGAGTAATTTTATTTTTCGCATCCTTCACTTTATTCATCAAAGGTAAGAGTTTTCGAGGTATTTTCAAGAAAACGCAATGTTTTGCAAAACTGCAGGCAAAAATACTCAAGCGCATTTTTTTTAAAACTAAACACTGAGAAGATCAAATTTCTAAAGCATATAAGTACAAAAATGTATGAATCGACATCATTATGTCAAATTTTGCTCAATTTTGATGCTGAAGACGAATTTTTTTTCTTCAGACCCAAATATACATTCGATTAACGACGACTGCTATCAAAATTGCCATATTGAAAAACCCGCAATACAAAACTCCTTAAGACGGTTTGTTTCAATTCAGTTTCTTGACCGCCGTCAAATATAACATCAAAATAAAATATTGCATATTTCTTCCTCAGAGTAACGGTCCGTTAGTTTTAAATTTCTCCGCTAGGTAGCTAGCTTGATTAATAACAAAGTACATGAAAGTACAATGT
The DNA here is from genome assembly GCA_015342185.1 of Leptinotarsa juncta. NCBI lineage: Eukaryota > Metazoa > Arthropoda > Insecta > Coleoptera > Chrysomelidae > Leptinotarsa > Leptinotarsa juncta. The sequence goes on from WOGJ01283467.1 coordinate 5,552, forward strand.
CTATGTGTATGGTCTGCATTATTTTAAAGTCCTTGAGTGCGTCTGTTGTCAAATTGTAAAATCCGAATTTTGACAACGTATCTGACATTTCTGTCATTTGTGTTGCCGATTGCTTGTGACGTGAGACGTGATTGTTTATTAATTATAAATATCTTTTGTGATAAAAATGGTGTTTTCATAAGATCCCAGATTATAAGTTCAAATACTATTGGTGAAGTTAATCAGGTAATTATTTACCTTAACTTTTAGCACCATACGGCAAGGTACATTTTTTGAGGTCATCATACTTCACATTCAGGCAAAACTTTTTCTGAGCGATTCATTTAATTTAAAGGCAGATCAATGATTATGTGTCAATGTCAACATTGTTTAGAAGTTATTTATGATTATTACAATACTAATATTGCTACAAAATATATAAAACAAGACATCTGGTATCTTTGAAGAAGCAGGCTCCATGTCCTGTCACAAGGGCAGTTGGAAGTTGGAGACGCCCAAATATACAATTGAAGGTTATCTGAGTGGATGTAACCATGACCCATCAAACAACAAAAAACACAATTTTTCAAATAAAATGCTTTTTCATCACATAACCTGAAGATGCATATTATGTACGAAACGTTTCTGAACAATTTGAATTTGAAGAGGGTGTTGTTGGAATGCCAAACATAACTTTATATTCACTAAATAACCTGTGTTTTTTTTCAAGTCATGTGTACACAGTTTTCCTTGTTAGACAGATTTATTTAGTTGGGCTGGCCATGAAGAAATATTACTACAAAGTAGCTTTACCCTCTACTATATTGACTGTTTATTAATTGCTCCAAAAGTTTGCAAGTGTTGAAAAAATCAATAGTAGTATTTCAAAACTGAATTTCTTTTCTATGCAACAGCAGCTATATAGAAATGTAACATCGTTAATAACATCTTTATGCTATTTTTTAAACCTCATGCATTTGTAATCTGAACTGTATTTTCAAACAATTGCACTATTACAATATATACATCATATTCAAAACTGAATATTTATCTATTTTTCTGCTTAATTACTGATAGCTTTATATGCAGATGTCATACCTACTAGCCATCATATCTTCAAGAAAGTGTTGAACCTCACATTTCAAATTGTTGGAGGTAAATCCAGAAATCTATCACAGTACTTTTTAGTTCTTATTGTGGTCCTAGCAGGTATCAACTGCTAACAAATCAATAACCCTGATCAAACAGGACAAGGTGTAAAGTGAAACCCTTTAGTTTCATCACCAATGACAATTGAATAGAAAAGTTTTTTTTTCAAATAGTGGTGAAGAAGTTGATAGTACTGATATATTGTTGCTGGAAATCAGGAAATTCTAAATATATTGGTTTTTGACACTCTTGTTGGGGGCCACAGGCTAACCTTAAAAACTTCAATAACTTACTATGATATCGCAACCCAATATTTTTCAGTATTGCTTTCAGCTAAAGTCAGGGAATCTCTTTTCCAGAAAAAAATGGATATTTCAGAGCAGCCAAATTCTATATGCCACATCCAGTCAATTCATATGTACCCCTTACAATCGACTAATCTCAAAGATCTTCCATTCAATTTTTTGAATGGGGAACACGTCTTGCATTCTGGAATATCTGTCGATGGACTCATTCTCATCACCAACTATCGCTTCTATCTGCAATCGAGAAATAAACCTTTTCATATTCCCATTGGGCTAATTGAGATTGCTGAGGTGAAAGAGCTTTTCAACCTGCATATAGGGTGTAAGGATGCCAGAACGTACAGGTAAGAATAAAAACAGAGTTTTTTTGTAGAATATTTTTGGAATTTTTAAAATGACATATCTACATCTAAATTTCATGTATTTGTACCCACTGGAGGGAAATACCGATCTTACAAAGCTGATTTGTTGAGAAAAATCAATTTTGGACAGTTTAATTGTCTAGTATTGAATAATGAATGCGAAATTTAAAATAAAGTGATAATTTATTCATTTTAATTTTCCTGAAAAAAATCCACTTTTCAAAGATTTGTTCGAATGTATTTTTCTCACAAATGATGTAAGCTTCATTAAGGTTGCTAATGTAAACTTTTTCCAATATTTTATCAAACCTCTGGTATATTATATTAAGAGATGGTATTATATAAAATCACATTATTTGTTTCTTGGCCGAATGATCAGAAATTTAGGGGACTCTTAATGATTGGATTGATGTGAATGAAGTCAGCAGCCATTTTTTATTTCCCGTTTTGATCCTTCAGCCAAAATATCAGTGGAGGCGAGAATAAATACTTATAAAATAAAATTTCTTCGTAAAATCCATATAAGATGTGAAATAACATGTTTTGAGTTTCAATAAGGATATTTGCATGTATATTTTAAAGCCTTTTTTCCTTATGCATGCATACGTAAATGAGTTGTTTTGTTTCAAGGTATGTATTTATCTAAACCGATGTTCCTCAGTAAAAAGAATCAAACATATTTGGAATCTACTATGCATGTTTTGAGTTGAACGATGAATGCGATTCGAAAAAATTGTGACAGAATGCTCCTCTGTCACCAATTATAATTATTACTCATAATTTCATCACAATCCCTTCAAATCCGTTACCTTCAAGTCAATGCTCTTTCATGTGAGTACCGCTGATAAATAAAAGGAAGGACCTCAGCGTGTTTATGATGTAATTCTAACTGTAAATACACTTTGGAACACTTGGTATAAATATTATATAAGAATTTGAGAAACAAATTAGCGTTATTTGATGAAGTTATATAAATAACAGAGAATGCTGATATCACAAATCCTCGGTACGCTTGATCTGTGACCTCTCGAAGGCCTTTGACATGGTAAACCACGAAAAACTCCTAAATAAGCTGGAAAAGTATGGTGTTACGGGTGTGGGTTAGGAACTGGTTGGGTCATACCCGTCAAATTGATCCCAAGAACTTACAAAATCATTATATATCTATTAGAATCATAATTAGACAGGGTGTATCTCAGGGTTCAGTCCTTGGACCGATACTTTCAAATCTAGGTAGTGTATACAGTTCGCAGATGACACATCAGTCATTATCACAGGAACTAATACATCAGAACTCTCAACCAAAGCTTCAGCCATGTCAAATGGTATGGTCAGAGGCAAATGTGCTTGAACTAAATGTTTCTAGAACAGGACTTGTAATATTTAACAAATCAATTAATTGTGTGGAATCTCTGTATGTAAAATTCCAAAATAAGTCTATTCCAATATCTGATCGCACTAAATTCTCAGGTGTCTCGATGAATGCAACCCTCAGTTGGCAAACCCATATAAACTTATTAAATAACGGATCAAGCTCTGTTTGTGGTGTGATACGATTCCTGAGGAATCAAGTCTCTATTTGTAGCCTGAGAACATATTACTATGCGCATGTGCAGTGATTGATTTCATGTGGCATTATATTTTGGGGTTCTTCTAACTTTTGTAAAGAGATCTTTTGTAAAAAAAATTTTAACCTGTTTCGCAGAAATAGAGGTCAATGTTCAAATAATATGAATAATTATACCAGTCATTCTACCGAACTGATTATTCCCAGCCATAACTCTACATATCATGAGAAAGGAGCTTACTATCAGCCAATAAAATCTAATAGTTTTCTACCGTAGAAACTCAAAAATATCACAGTTTTCAAGAAGTTTAGAAATTGATTCCTTACTTGACGCTACTATTCGTTTAATATTGAAATTTGTCACGAAAATTTTCAATATAAATATAGTTTAAAAAAACTAAAAAATACACTTTTAAATAACATTGAATTAAAAAGTTATTTTTTTTTAAATAAACCTAAAACAAGATTGAAAAATACTAATATTATTGCGAAGAAAGCGTGGGCGCTTTTCTGCCATATTTTGTGTACATCTAGCGCCCACGCATTTTCCACAATAATACTAGTATTTTTCGATCTTCATTGTTTTATGATTATTAAAAAAAATTATTTATAACTTTTTTAGTTCGATGTTCTTTAAAAGCGTGTTTTTAGTTTTTTAAACTATATTTATTTTTCCCTTTTTAGTCCGATTTATTGCAGTAATTGCAGTAATAATTTCAAAAACAAATCAGTCTTGATGTTTTAATTTGAAGTTTTATTCAAAATATTAATGGACTAAAAATATTTTTTCAGTGAATAGTTTTATTTTTCAAATCAATCTTTTGATTTGATATGTATGTCAAGCACCTTGATTCTAATTTTTCTATTTTTTGAAATATTTAAGTAACTGAACTTTTTAGGCGTACAATTTGCGATGAAGTTTTCATTGTTGAAATCCATATTCTGGTTTGCTTTCAAATATTCGAATTAGATTTCAAAATGTATCTTCCGTTTCGTTCAAAAATTTTTTCTGTACTGAATCAAAGGTAATTGAAAATATTTGAATATTTCATCTGTAGTACAAAATTTCGCTAACACTAATAATTCTTAAAATATGTTTTTTATTTTGATTTTCTTTTTTACAACATATCAAGGAGGTTACGTATAGCGGCATCTGCCCGCGAATAGATCAAGAAATATCAATGAGGTTACGTATAGAGCCACCTGCCCGCGAACAGATCAAGCAATAATGCCAATAATTCAATTATTACAAATCCCGAGATTAAGAGTCACAAACAAACATACGTACATAGAGATGAAGCTAATATAAAGCTTGTGAAAATTCGAATAAAAAATTCCACTATAACCCCAGAAAGAATACTGTGTATTATTAGTAATCAAACACCATTTGTATCAATAAATCGACAGTTCACAAGTAGTATGGCAAAATTCAATGATTCCTCACCGGTTTAATGAATTATGTGGCGCAGTGTAGATTTTGTTTTTTTGGAAGGCGTCATAGTCGATGGTTTCTTGTCTCATATTGCGGAATAGAAAGAAAACTTTTTAGGTACGCATGTTCTTTGAAATGAAGTATAGCCACAGTGCATAAAATGACAATACAAACAGTTTCTTCAAATCGTTTGGAAGTAATTTTCCAAAATTCAATTAATGAGCATGAGCTCGCTCGAAACATTGCCTCAGTTGTGCCAGTACTTCTTATAGTTTCACCATTCGATAATTATCCCAATGCAACTATCATCAAAGGCAATGATGCACCACTACCACCATTTGTGGTGAGCGTAGTTTCATTTCAATCAGTTGCTAGGAATCACACGTGGAAAAGTAAAATCTAGTTAGTTCTTCGATGGCACGAATTTCGACTTTTGTGAGTTTGTAGAGATGCACTGGTTGACGAAAAAACCGATTTTAAACAGTTTTTGTTGAATTTCAGGTAGCGTAATCTGGGGTGAAGTCGGACAGTAGGGGCGAAGAAGGAAAGAAGCACGTTTTTCTATAAGTTTTTTCAAGGACATCTCGCCGGTGTGCCAAATCGCGCTGGACCTGTCTAGATACGTAGACATCAAAACACATTGGTGGATGGTCGTGGTGACTGTAATTTCCTCCGGTCGCGTACAAATCGGCTTCTATTTCGTATTGCGTTTTATGTTGTTTTTTCAACTAGTGAAAACAAACTATTGCCCACAGGTAAGGTTTACATATACAACATTTGTTCTACCACTAAAATGTTAACTAATTTATTGATAATATTTGGCGATAAAATGATAATACCACCTTTCGTTTTTTGAAAAATAATTGAAATATAAAATATTGTCCACAGGTGGGGTAAAGGCGGACACCGGTCGCGTACAAATCGGCTTCTATTTCGTATTGCGTTTTATGTTGTTTTTTCAACTAGTGAAAACAAACTATTGCCCACAGGTAAGGTTTACATA
>WOGJ01283583.1:0-11225 GCA_015342185.1 Leptinotarsa juncta
AAACTGCTATAAGCTTGATAATTCCACTGCTACCTAAATCCAAATTCCAAAATAAAATAATGTTTCCAGAAGAAGCTACTTTATAGAGAAAACTTGACGATTTAGGTAGAGGGACATGATATATTATCTTGAATAATTTTTTACCATCTTTCAATTTACCGAGTAATATACTTTCGACTACTTTTATGCACAATGGAAATAATAGTAATTTTAGCACGCCCTGTATGATATGGAGTCAATTTCTTGATGTTATTTGAATATTTCGAGTTTGTCCAAACTATTATCAAAATATCAACTTTTCATGAATTGAGAGTACTGATGTACTTAATTTCAATTAAGGCTATGTTTTGGACCATATTTAGCACATTTTATTTTTTATCTCGAAAACAGATAGAGATAGGTATAGGACATTATCAACAAGAAAGTATTAAAATACCAGAGCAATTCCAAAAATGTATTAATATCCGGGGTGTTCCATTTAAAAAAATAAATTTGCAAGGACATTTTTTGGAAGTAGCAACGCCGAAATTCTGAAAATATTTCAGATCGATAGAACAGGTAAGGAAATATGAGAGGTGAAATTTTCAGGAAAATCATGCGTTGCGTTTTCCAGCAACGTCTAACCTACAATCGACCGTGAGTCACGCTATATAGTATCCACGATCACGACTTGCTACCCTTCGGTGGTAGTTTTTTGGGATGCCTGAGCAAAAATCCCCCCAATTTCCATTCATCCGACTCGACTGATGTTTTTGAACATTTTTCGTAGGTGAGAAACCACTGACTACCAAGTCGCAACTCTCTGGTATGACATGTCATGATGTCAGACCCCATAGAGAGTGAACAGTTCAAAATTCCTCCTTGCACTAGAACCATCACGAAGCGCAAGTCAAGATGTGCACGACCTTGATCAAGTCACACTCAATAAACAACGACCAGCGGCGGCTGGCGTTATTTTTTTGATGGATGTTGATTTTTTAATCTCTTGGAAGGAGACTAATATGTTACAAGGCATTCATTTGGTGAACTTTAAAATTGCATAGAAAGAAATTGAATATACATTTGTACCATAATAATTAGGCCAACAATAAATAGTTTTCTGTGAAAATCACAATAAAAAGGACATATTAAATAGTTTTCGTGATGTATTTGCAATCATTATGAACCACTGGATAAAAAAAGCTTCGTGCTGACATTAAAATGTCAATAATTGAATAGAACTCGCCAACATTTGACGAAAATCCATAAAAAAACCAATTGATATACCTTATTGTACGATTTTCACCATAACGGGACTTACAAACACCACCACAAGTGTTTCGCTATACGATAGTAACCTCAGTTCACGCTTAAGGAAGCTTTGTATAGCGAAACACGTGTCCCGGTTTTTGTAAACCCTTTATAGTAAAAATCATACAATAAACTGTATTAATTAGTATTGAAAATTCAATAGTGGCTTTTCCAGTTTCCCATTTCAGGTAACTATATATACTCTTACAGATTACAACGGTGGGGCCTTTATTTCGGCAAAAATATTGAGTTACGGAAACGCATGGTCTTGGTTGGATGGAACACTTGTCAATTATTTCAATTGGAATTTAGGAGAACCCAATGGTTACGATGAGACAGAAAGATGTGTTCAAGTATTTATTAAGAAAAATACCTTGGTATGGGACGATCATTCCACAATTGTGGCCAATTCCTATATCTGTGAATCGGTGATTGATGACGATAATATACATATTGATAACGGAATTGGAAAGAAGTATTATCTTGGTAATGAGAAGGTTCGTATCATGAGTAGAAAATATGAAAATGTATATTTGATTCAGAAGTGACTGAAGAAGATAGATGAATTGATCGACTATGAATTGATTAAATATTTGTTCTGAAAAACTGTTAGAACAGGATTCGAAAATTCAGATCGTCATCACTAGAATATCTTTCAATTATTTCAAATATAGATCATTTCTACAAAATATTTTCTCCTCATATTTTCAATTCCCTTCCTCTTTCAATCCGTAATAGTTGTAGTCGTGTATAATATGAATTTGTTAAGAAATTAGATTGAAGTAGTTAACTCCTTTGACGTTTTTTCAATCCCAAAGGAGATAATGTGTCACAACTATATTTAATCCTATGTAATGTGTCTTTTGATATAGCTTTGAACTGATGTTATCCAACCCCAACTCTATTCCAATTCATTCAGCACTCCGGCAATTTTCGGTTGGTTTAAGTACCAACGATAAAAGTAAATTCCTCATTCTGCAGATAATAACACATGGGCTGAAAAGCTTATCAACCTTAACTTCATCAAGAACTGCACAATCATTCCAGCGTCTCTCTAACATTTCAATATAATTTATGTAGAAAGATTTATCTTTTACCTTAGTTGCAGCAATCAATTCTCCATTTCAGCCACATTTGTCACCAGTGAGCATTTTTTGGGGTCTGCTGGAAGCCAAATCTGGCAAATACGGTGGACGTGGGAGCAATTCGAAGTTCAACTCATGTAGTTTTGCTATTGTTTTGATCAGTTTGTAACACAGTGCATTGTTTTATTGAAAAAAATATTTGCAATATGCGGTAATTTCTTTGCAATTTTGGCCTTCAAACGCTCCAATAATGCTCTATAATATTTACTGTTGTTAGTATCTTCCTTCTCAAGACAGTTGATGAAGATTACATCACGCACATCTCAAAATACCGAGGCCTTAACTTCTCCAACCGATTGTTCTGCTTTCGGGCACTTTGGACGAGGTTCACTAATTGCTCTTCACTTAGATGGCGACCGTTTTGATTCCGAAGTGAAGTGATGCATCCATTTTTCATCCAGTGTCACATAATGATGTGAAAATCTTGGTTTTTTCATGTTCAAACTTGACAAGAAACTGCTCAGAATCTTCAAGACGTTCTTGTTTTTGGTCAACAGTGAGTTTGCGTGACACTCACTTTAAACAAATCTTTCTTATAGTCGAATGCTCATGCAATATGAAGCCAACACGTTCTGTACAATGACAGCTATCTATCTGTAGGGTAGGGAGGGTGAGTATAAGCCCACCGCAATTAGGCCACATGTGACCCATTGTACATCCTCCCGAGGAGTTGTCCTCCTAGGTCATCGTCCATCCTGACCTTTCCAGAAAGGTGGACAGGTCGCTGGGAGACATCTCCTTTATATCGGCAAGTGTATGACAAGACTCGCCGAACACACACTCTCTTATTGACGATAACTCTGTGCACTCGCATAGGACATGACTGACAGTCTCATCTACCTGTTCACACATCCTGCATAGAGGTGTGTCCACTAGCCCCATATTATGGAAGAGTTTTCTTCGTTAACAGTGGCCAGTCAGAAATCCTACTGTTAAGCGAAGATTTTTCCTGGTCAGCGACAGATATTTCTTCGGCGCCAACTTCCCAGGGTGATTCTGGCAAGATTGCATGCTTTGATTCCATACCATCTCTTTAGGGATTAAACATGGGTGTAACATTTGGCTAGTTCCGCAATTGTCGGAGTCATCAGGCCGTAGGTGCCACTGGACCCTAAAATTCTTAGTACAGCCGCTTCCTTGGCTAAACAGTCGGCAATGCGATTACCTTTAACCCACCTCAGGATAATGTTATTATCTATCGAGGCTTTGGCTAAATCATGGTGGCACTCTAGTACTAGCCCTGAGGTAACACGTTGTCTGTTCAAGGCTAATAGGGCTTGTCAGTGCAGATTGTTATGGTTTTGCCAGAAATTCCTTTCCTGGTTATTTCTTTTGTGACGATTGAAATACCAGCTAGTTCTGTTTGGACCACCTGCTATTTTTCCCATTCCCCACTCAATCCTTAGGCTTAGTGATCTGGAGTACACTCTACATCCTGAGTCTTCTTTGGTTTTTGAGCCAGCATGGGTTGATTAGCGCAGGTTCTACCGGTGAGAAAAGTTTTCGAAGTGCTCGAAAAGATGGTAATGTTACGTCAAGTCTAAAGTAGGTGAGTCAATTCGACCCTCCACCGCAATCCGAAGGGGTTTATTGTGGCTTACACCTATTCACATTCGACCATATAAACTCAGCTTCTCAACGAAGCCGATTAGTTTGTATGATTAGTGGTCTTTCAGGTCAGATGGAAAGAGTACGGCTCTGCCGAACTGTTAAAACCTTATTCGGTCCCCAGCGGAGCAGGCACAAAGTATGTGCTCTGATGTTTCATCATTTTAAAACAGAAGCGACCCACACTGTCTTCCTACAGTCCGAGTCTCTGCATATGATGGTTCAAATGACAGTGACCTGTAAGAAGGCCTGTTAGACATCGTAGTTCATCCCTACTGTAGTCCAACAACTGTCTGGTATCAAGCTTCGAAGGCGAATAAACGCTTTGGAGTGAGCCAATCCTGGAAGATTCTGCCAGAGGTCCATAAATCTTCTTGCCATCCAGGAGTTCAATGTTTGGCAAAGCCAGAAGCGATACCAATGACAGGTTTTGCTCCGATGAAGCTGCTTGAAGCTTCGGTTGACGAGAGGTCTGGGAAGTATGGTGGCTGAGGTAGAACTTTGTCGCCCAATTCGTTTAATTTTCAGATAATAGAATACATATTTATTGAGTTATGAAGCTACAAATATATGACATTAAAACGGGCAAAACTTTTGAAACAGCCTAATAAAATAATAGAAAGTTAACATTAACATGTTCTGGAAATATCCACTTTTTGACATTTTGCGCTTTTCTTATCTTTCTAAAAAATCATGTGATAATGTTTAACGTGCTTTCACCAAATATCGGGTGTAGTAAAAACGAATTTCTGTTATGTAGGTACATTTATCTAGTGAGCTGACTCGAATTACATACTTGCCCTATTATTCTAAATTGATTTGAAAAAAATATCGAGTCCACAAGTTCATTTTCCGTGAATAGGCATTGTTCCCAAAATGGCACTTCTCAATCATCAGCGAATCATCTTAGGCTAAAAAATCCTCGCCAGCAAATCATTTTCTCGTTTCCTCCATTTCACCAACTATATTACGTAGTGCATATTTTAGCATAGTTTTGCATGAACTTTAAAATAATTCGTACTCCATACAGGGTAGTCGTCGATATCGTATAGAATCGCGGCAATCTACGAAAGGAGTTTGACAGTGTAATTGAGATTAATTTTGAAAATATTTTTACGATATTTTTTTCGGCTTAGTGCAATACATTTAACATTCAGCGATTTTTGCAAGTGTTTCAAGCTTATGAAATAAAATTATTGTTTTTGGCTGAATATTTCAATGTGATTTTTGTATTTCTATATTTTGTATGTTATAATTTTCAGCGGAACTTCACAGTCGAATCAATCGGTTAATGATGCTATTGTTTTTCGCAAGTTTAATGATTGATTTGCCTGTTCAGTTTCAATTCATTGCAAATATGAATTAATTATAAAATTATCACGTTTTTATGCTTGAATTGAATTTTTCGAGAAAAATGAAAGCAAATCTCTTACATTCTCTCACGAGAAAAGTGAAAACAAACCTCAATCTCTCACATTGATGTTATTGAAAGTCATTTCAACGTGTACCTACTCGAAAAATTTCATTCGGAAAAGTAGATGGTGAAAATGAATTATTGAAAAAAAGTCATCACAATATAGAGTTATCACATCTACTTTGTTTTTTCATTGCAAAGACATATCTGATGAAAAGATAAATTGACGATCATGAACTACTAATTTGAAATATGACTAGTTTTGCTTCATGATTTATTGTGTTTACACTCAGCAAATATTTCTGAGTAATAAATTTTGTACATTAATTTCACATTGGCGACACAAGGTCACCAAAAATATGGTAGGATTTTTCTACATTACAAAAAAACATGATTGTTTTTGCACTGATAAAACCGCATATTTATACGAAGAAAAAATACGGAGGTGGATTCCTCTCTGTCGAAATTTTTTTTCGATGTTTTTGTATGAGCTAATTCCTATATGCACCGTTTGTTTTATTTTTTCTATACTTCTGCGCTCGCTACACTTTGTGCCACTGCCCATTTGCTGTCGATCTCTCCACGAATGGCGTCGCTGACAACCTAATATTTCGGTAAGTTGCCTTAGCTGTGAGTTTTATCGCTTCCTTTTTCTCTCTTTATTATGGGTACTGTTGGAATTTTACGGGATGTTTCGAAAACAGATGGTATATTTATGATGATTTTCCTCAATGCATAATAATTTCTCTTGAGGCATAATAATTGCCCTCGTAGCATAAAAATGCTTGCCTTCGAAGCATACAAATAATGTCCTCAAGGCATAAAATAATTTTCCTCAAGGCATCATAATTGTCCTCAAGGCATGAACATACTTTTCTTCAAAGCATAAAATAATTTCCCTAGAAGCATGAAAATAATTGTCCAGTTATTATAAAATCTCTCAAGGCATAAAATGATTGCCCTCAAGGCATAAAAATTATTTCCTTCGTGGCATATAACAATGATTTTTCTCAAGGCATATGGATTTCTATCAAGGCATAAAAATTGCCCCCAAGGCATATCAATAGTTGCCCTCAAGGCATAAAAATGATAATTTTCCTCGAAGCATAAAAATGCTAATTTTTATCGAGGCATAAAAATGATAATTTTCAAGGCATAAAAATGGTAATTTTCCTCTAGACATAAAAATTATTTTCTTGGAGGCATATAATAATGATGTTCCTCAAGGCATATTGATTTCTATCAAGGCATAAACTTGCCCTCAAAGCATAGCAATAGTTGCCCTCAAGGCATAAAAATGGTAATTTATCTCGAGGCATAAAAATGATTGCCGGTAAGGTATGATAATTTATCTCGCGGCATAAAAGTAATTGCTTTCAAGGCATATTGATTTCTATCAAGGCATTGAAATTGCCTCCAAGTCAAAACAATAGTTGCTTTGGGGCATGAAAATTATAATTTTCCTCAAGCCATAAAAATAACTGCCCCCTTTTTTTCAAGGCACAAAAATAACTGCCGTCAAGGTATGATTATTTCTCTCGATAATTTTTCTCAAGGCAAGGAAATAATTTCCCTCAAGATATAATGATGTTCCTCAAGACACAATAATCTCTTTCAAGGCGCAACAGTTGCCCTCAAGGCATAAACATAATTTCCTTCAAGGCATAAAATAATGATTTTCCTCAAGGCGTATCAATTTCTATCAAGGCATAATAATTGCTCCCAAGGCATAACAATAACATATTTTTTTGAAATGTTGCCATTTCAGAATAAAACGCTGTATATCTGCTCGACACAACTATTTTCTGGTATAATTCTGCAACGGTTATTTGATTTCATGATGTAAACCGACGTATTTGACTAGTTCGGTTTCACATTTTCTATGAATTTTATTTCAGAGTGAAGGAATGTTGTTGATACAGAATGGAAAGGAAAAAAAACAGTAGAGTTGAAACAGTTGTACCCATGGTTTTTGAAACATCCTGTTTAACACTGCATATGCCTTGCGTTTTAAAATATTTCTAGGAATTCCTCTTGGCGATCATTGAAGAAATCAATAATATTTTTTCATCATTGGTAAGACCATATAGGTCATGATTGATAAGCATTTTTGACCTCCTGGTCAACTTCATTCTCTATGTTGAGAATCATGTGTTTCAAAACCAAAGAAAGAGACATTAGAAGATAGGTTGAACTACAAAAAAGATGCGTATTTCAAAGGTCGAAGGCCTGATGACTTTTTTTATATTTCAGTACATATTTGAAACACGCAACTTTTTTGTAATTTTACCAACTTTCTAACTTTGAAGGTTTTTGAGAGTCTAATACTGCTCCATTAAGAAAAGTAGTTCTTGTCTTCTGTTTGGTGAATTAGGACGTATTACTATTATGGTTATTACCAAAGTTAAATATGTATGGTAAAAAATATCAAACGAATAAATAAGATGCCGTTATTGACGTTCTTAAGTACTCCTATGTTCAAAAAGTGAGGTGAATTTTAATTTTTATCAAAACATTAAGTCAAGACAAGCAGGTATGACAAAATGGTTAAGGTTATCTCGGCCGCAGTTTTCAGTATCACTATTTTTCTGGTTGGAAGGTCATCGATTTTTGTAATTTCTTCCTCGTGATGTAAAAAAATAGTGATACTGATATAATTATTTATTTCAATTATCTCGGTAACGGCCATTTATCTACATTTCTATTGATTTCACCCAAAATATCTAAAATGTCAGTTAATATACACAAATACAGAGACGTATTACCTGCAAGCCATAAAGAAGATTGATAAACGCTACAAACCGACACACCATTCGTTGATATTACTGAATAAATATATTATTAATTATTCAAGCCTCAATTATTCAACAGTAATAATCAGTATTAACTATTTTGTTCCTTCAATTTTTGAGAAAGTTAATAACTTCGTATTAATCTAAAAATTCTGATATGATATAATAATTTCAACAGTACTCATATTGCAGCTAGATGTATCTATATCTGATGTACTCAACTATTTCCGCATGTGACATTATCTTCATACCAACTATTAAAACACGACTTCACTAGGAACAAGTCTCACAAGAAATACAGAGATTCCATTTCAATGGTTGATACGTTTTGTAAATTTGCAATCAAGAATGTTTTCACAGAATGACTACAGAATATTTCATTGCATCTTGATCCTAACAAATTATCCTGAAGATAAGGTTTGTATTGTAACATTCAAAGTGAAGTAGCTAGCAATGAAATTATAACGATGTAGTCTTCAAGAATGAACATTGTCAAAGTAATCAGGCAAAATAAATCAACCGCAAACACGTTTCAACTAGACTGTAGATACCTCTCAGTAGATTGTTTGGACCTATTCATTATCGATTTTTCTTTTTGGTTCTAGGTACAGCAGCAAATCTTCGGAAGGAAGTTATACGAAATAAGATCAGAGCCATCGGAAAAATGGCTAGAGTATTCTCCGTATTAAGGTAATTGATTATTTTTCAAGTCATTTAAATTGCGTTTGCTTCTACATATCAACATTTTGAAATAAATTCTACCATGTTTTTCAGGGAGGAAAGTGAATCTGTTCTGCAACTCAAAGGTCTCACGCCGACTGGCGCTCTACCTTTGGGAGCGCTATCTGGAGGAAAAACGAGTCTCAAAAATGGTAAGTTTGATAATGATCCTCCTCTCAATATTCCAGTTCATTATTAATAATTCAATGTTTGGAAAAACCATCGAAAATAATGTCAACCCGCACAATTTTGGAACCACAAGCTGGGTGGCTTGACAAAAACCATATTGAGTCGCTTTTCTATAAGAAGGCTTAACAGTGGTGAGGATTTTTTATCTATTTTAACAAATATTTTCAAGTGAGGGTACGTTGATATAATCTTCATAAATAACTGACATTACAATCAAATTCATGTTTGATTTTTTGCAGTATGGAGAATTTAAAATTCGTTGCCCATTCAGAAATTTGGGACGTCTATTGTTCAGCATAACAAATATATTTTCAATATTTTAGTATCGACGGATATATAATGTGGTATTTGGAAAAATCATTGATCAGGCATTATTCACCAAATATTTTGAACGACGAAATGACTGAAGAAGGTCTCAGTTTGATAGATAGTGGGAAATATCCTCATTCTCAAAATTTCATCATGATGATTATCACTGGATTTTACAAAAATATAGCCAAGCATTCAGGATATTGAAATCTCTTCAATTCAGCAATAATGCAATATTTGAAAAACAATGGGTCAAACTTCATCGTCCAAAAATTTGTTACAAGAGTTTTTTTCGTTACAAAAATATTTTGGTGACATAAATTTTATCATTGTATCGTGATGAATAGTATCGACTCCGGTAAGGATATAGAGATTGAAAAAATATATCATTACTCTCCAATCCTGAATATCACTGAAAGTGTATCCTGCAACAGATTCAACAGTTTTAACAGAAAAAGAATAACATTGTAATATTGTTTTTGGTGAAAGGATCGATCAATATATATCCGAATTAAAAATAACCTTCACAACCCACCACACATGTCATTTTTTTACTCCAATGCAATTCTTATGTGTCCAAGTAATCTCGTCAAGTTTCAAGTGAAAGTCGACATTCTCTATTCTTGGCCATCCTATTGAAACAGCTCCAGAATAGAGTTGAGATAAAAGTCTATATTACCACAGAACAGAATCGGTTTACAAAGAAGGCATCAGATAATCATAGCTCTTTTACACATGGGACATACTTGATATACCCAAAAATGTTTGTTGTAGGGGATGACAAAAAGATATGTTCAGGTCTTTGGTGTCAATTTCAGTCAAACGTATCGGAGTAGAATATCCTGGTTTCGAATTTGGGTTTGGGAAAGCAGTGCAACTTTGGAGGTTTTATTGCATTCCTGGCAGAAATAGACTCTCTACATAAAAAATGAGAATTGAAACTTTCTACGTTTTTTACCACTATTATCTGTAACCAACGTTACTGCAGTTTCGTCCTATAAGCCCTTATATAACACCACTGTAGGTAATAATAGAGGTACTTAGCTTAATTGAGTACCTGATTTTTGTTTGCCTGTGACAATGTGAATTCGAAAACCGGTGAGTAAACTAGAACGATTTGATCATTTAACAGGTTGCACCCGCAATGATTATGCTTATGAATTTCCAAGAATTCCAAATAATTGAGTTTGTAACCCTTCTTTGCATAGTGCAAAATTTCCGTATCGTTTAGATTCGGGAACTTTTCGTTGAATCCGAAGGAATGGTTTGAAAACGTCGAATCACTTTTACCTAGTCTGAAGGACCTTTCATGTTCAGCATACTGTTTTGAGAAATTTCGACCTCATTGTCCCACATAAACACTATTACACTCCGGACACTTGAGCTTATAAACTCCAGATTACTTCAACTTGTCTACTTTGACATTGAAAAGGAAATCAGATAACCTGGAATGTGGTCTGAACGCCACATCCACATTGTTTTTTCTGAAGAGACCCGCAATTATCTTTGTTGTTTTACCAAAATATGTGAGAGTTACCCATTTTTTTATTTCTGATTGTTTGATCTGGGGGTATATTAATCTGTGAGTGAATTTACGGCTTTGTTTTCTGACTAACTTCTGGGTTGTGTTTGCGTTGAAACCATGCACAATCCAGAAGTTAGTCAGAAAACAAAGCCGTAAGTTCATTCACAGATTAATATACCCCCAGATCGAACAATCAGAAATCAAAAAATGGGTAACTCTAACATATTTTGGTA
>WOGJ01283604.1:0-11418 GCA_015342185.1 Leptinotarsa juncta
GGGTATCGTAGCTGACGCGAGGTCTTGGAAGTTGCTTCAGGGAGAGACAAGAAGTCGGTCACCGGATCTCGTCGAGACGAGATCCTAAGTCGGTATTGGGTACAGGGGAGTTAAAAATTGAAAGTATTGGTGTTGAAGACACCACGAGTCAACAGAACCGATGGTTGACCATGAATCACTCAAAGAGGCGTTATGTGAGTGTTTGTTATATGTTATATTTTTTTTACTAACACAGTGTTAGGAATCACACGTTAAAAGGTAAGACCTCGTTAGTCCTTAGCTCGCACAAGTTTCTCAACTTTTGAGAGTTGTCCTTTGTATGGGGGCGGTAGCTGATTAACGGAAAAACAGATTTTAAACATAATGAGAGAGAAGCTAAGTAAGTATCCCAAATGATCAGATTTCAAAAGACCGGCCCTCATGCGATCGGCACGGATCAGCCTTATTATTAAAAATTTGATCCGGAGAAATCTGCATCTACTGACAGCTCTGCTGAAATTCATTTCAGAAAATAAATAAATGAGAAGAAGGACCATATTATTACACTGTTGACAGCATTTATTGGAATTGCCTAATTTTTGTACGTTGGTACACTGTCTGAGTCGAGTTATATTAATACACTGCTGAAACGTTTTCTACTTTCATTTTCACTTGTTCTGAGAAAAGAGTCCGATATTATTACAATCTGAAACCGTACTTCATTTCAGAAATGCCGTATTTCTGGTTCATAAATCTATCACGACGGTTCTGCAAGAACGAAATAGAAATCCACAATGTCATAGCAATTCCACATAATATTTTTGAAATAACCCATACATATTCGGTTGTTATGGGTAGATGTTGTCTCTTAGGAATTATTTTTAGTGAATGCACTGCTGTACTTGAATGTTTATCGATTGCAGATGTCTTTGAGTTATTATTTACAGTTTGTATATGTACTGCTCTACTTGAAAATTGTCGCAGACTCAAACACGAATATAGTAAGAAAAAGTGATATATAATGTTTTCAGAAAGAGTCTTACCAATCATACGGTACAATACCATATCTACCGTATTGTAATACTTCAGAAACACATATTGCATTAAAAATTGTAAGTATATTTTATAAGGGACCTTTCACAGTGAGATAACAGCAGTACCATTTTTCCAATTTGTTTTCCAATTTGTTTAATAACACTAATAGAGATTTATCAAATATTCGAAGGTCACAGCTGAAAATAACATGGACGATCATGAATTCAATATTGAAAAAATAAATAACCTTTGCTTACTCACCCTGACATTTAATTAATACTCTACCATATTTCTTATTTATTCACCCTGCGAATATACAGGATGGGACACCCCATACGACAAGGTCTCTGTAAACCAAACCAATGATTTTTTTGGGAATTTCTCCATTTCATTATATTGATTATGGCTGCGAAAGGAAATTATTTCATTACCGTATTCAGGTGAACTAGGAACCATATGAAATATACTTCCATCGAAAAATTGAGTTTTGTCTATAAGTTCTGGACAAATTTAGTGATGATTAACATTTTTCAGATTCCATTTTCTTATGACAAATCTACTTTTCATAACAATGGCTCAGTGAATAGACACGACGAGTTCCGTGGTGGCCGTGGTAGTGGACGGACGTGCTGAGAACGTCCGTCCACAAAGAAGGTACGAGGATACCATGTGCTATCATGGGGCTCCTTTATGTGTTGTGGCGTGTTGAAATTGAAATGTGGAATGTATAAAACAGTGTTGAATAAGTGGCCCCCTTTATT
This sequence comes from Leptinotarsa juncta, assembly GCA_015342185.1. Lineage (NCBI taxonomy): Eukaryota > Metazoa > Arthropoda > Insecta > Coleoptera > Chrysomelidae > Leptinotarsa > Leptinotarsa juncta. Next base: position 1,776 of record WOGJ01283604.1, read on the forward strand.
CACGCCGGTATCCAGGCCGGGTTGGTTCGGATAACCACGTAAAGGGAGTTATATGTGTGGAAAAATACCAAAAGGTCTCCCAAGTAGGAGGCGACTTCATAAAATCAAATTGTTTTTTACATTAAAAAAATTTACTGTTTTTTTATAACAAAAAGTTTGAGAAAAAATTGAGTGGCAGCATTGCTTCGGGCAAAACTGCTGCGCCCGACGAAGCTCCTGTTAACCAACAGGAGGAGCATTGGTCATATGCGCCTGAAGATAGGAAGCAACGACCATCCAAAATAAAGAGAGAGAGAATAGACACGACATCCTTTATTAGTGTCGTAATGTGAATTCCAATTTTTTTCGCACTCTGAATCACCAGAAAAGATGATTCAGAAATTATAGGCACATCCGTTATAAGACCATTCTGTTTTTATGGAAACTTGAATGATCTACCTCAGCTCCTGAAGAATGTGCCGCTGAATATCAGACAAACGATATTGGTAAACTTGAATGTAGCTCAGGAACATTTCAAATTCAGTATCGGACATTTTTTGAATATGTGTTTTCCGAATGAATAGATTGGTAGCGAAGTAAAGCGTGTTTTTTATAGAGGTATAGAACTTTAAGTTGCAATAAAACAACGATGGATTATTCAATTGACATGAATTTTATTTATCCGAAAGATAATTTTGTGGCATTACATTTTAAATATGATTTCTGGCATATGACCGCCATGGCTGGCGCGAATGTAGTCCAATCTGGACGTCCAATTTTCGATGACTTTTTCCAACATTTATGGCCGTATATCGGTAATAACACGGCGAATGTTGTCTTCCAAATGGTCAAGCGTTTGTGGCTTAATTCTTGCACGAGTTGGATTTTGTAAGCACGCAAACCAAGATCCTTCCGCAAAATCTTCCATACAGTGGATGGACACAGATCCAATTCCTGTGCTGAATGGCGGGTCTTCCTCAATGCTACGCTGTACAGCAGCAAGAGCTTCTTCTGTACGCGTTGTTAAGGCGTGAGTCTATTCATGATGAATTGCCAAACCAAACTGAGAATAAATCATTTGACAGCTGTTAAATCGATCGCCATCTTGAAAAGTTATGCCAACTTAAAGTTCTATACCTCTATAAAAAACACCCGTTACCACAGTATTGGCCAGCAAGACCACCAGATTTTTACCTAAGGTGATACGTGCAGAGTGAGATTTACGACACTTCTGCAACCACACTGGGAAATATGAAGAAGAAAATAAGGGGTGTTTTTCGAAGAGTGTCATTAAATAGTGGGCAGTTTTTCATAGAGAGAGTGGATCTTTGTATTCAACAGGATGGTCGTCATTGCGAGCACCTACTTCGAATCAAATACATTTTTGTTTCATATTTTGTTGTTTCAGTTGAGTAATTGAAAAAAACTATACAGTCTGTTGAATGAGCTACTGTCAGAATATGAATGCAAATGATAATGAAAGAGTTCTGTGAGCAAATCAAATAAATGTCGTTTTATACTATTTGAAAAAGCCACTATCTAAAAAACGATTTAGGTTAGGTTTAGGGAACCCCGATATTGAATGAAAAATGATTGAATGTTATATCGTTCCTACTAAAAAATACAGGGTGTTCTGTTAAAAATAACAAAGTTATCTTTGTCCGAAATTATAAAAGAGTGACAATGATTTTTTGAACATTTGGTATAATTGTAAGGAACGGATTTCATTGAAATCAATAGTGCAAAACCTCTTTTAGACTTGATCAGAATCCGAAGGAATGATTTCTGAACATTTCGATGTTATTTAGTTTTAGATTGTACCAAGCATTTTTATTACAAAATGAATAGTTCGAGAACGGTTATAGCTAGGTACATGGTACCTAATATGAAATAATATTATTTTTTCTTTGGCTATTCAAAACGAAATACAAGGTGAAAAAAACACAACTTTGATATGTTACACTATTTTGAGCAACCCTGTAGACTCTAAAATAATTTCATTCTGTAACATCAACCTATGTACATATAACGAAATGGAAAAATTTACGAAAACATTTGTGATTAGTTTACAGGGTGCTCACCTTGAATAACCTTTCATGCTGTGGACTCCCTCGTACTGGTTTTGATATACTGTTATAAAAAGACTCAATAACAAGAATGGATGGAAATATTCACAATACAGAAAAATTCAGAAACAGTAGTACAGCAAGGTGTACGTGTCTAGAAATAAACAGACTTCACATGGAAAAATTACAAAAGAGTGGGAAATTAAAAATTTGTGTACCAACATCTATTAATTTTCATAAAACAGAAAACCGGCAGAGGTTGTAAATTAATATCAAATGAAAACCAAAATGATATCTGTTGAATAAAATTGGAAGAGAAATCATAAACTTGTTGTAAATAATTAGAAATGATGAAAATTTTTAATTTTATTGTTGAAAACCATTTCCCCAGTTACGGACATCAAAGGATTCTTATGAAAAATTTTTAGTTAGGTTAACCATTTATTTACATGAATGTTAAAAAAACAATTATTTAAATTTATAAGTGAAAGTGTAAACTTGTAGAGCAGATAGTTTTTGAGATATAAAAGTTGAAAATTTTAAGTTATGAAAATTTATAGTTGTAACTATGAAAGGCGGAGAATTTTCAACTTTTTAATCAACAAGAGAAATCTTCTGAAGGCGACGAAAGTAGACGCCACGTAAAATTATTGTGTTCGTAAATTAAATTGAATTTGATAGAAAGTTAGTCAATATTATATAATTATATCGAATAATAGTAACTGAATGGGGTTAAAATAAAAACTAACCTGTATAAGATGAATCCCATCATAAATTCAGCACTTGGAAGATTTCAATCTAGAAAAAGAAGATTCAATGGATGAGAAATTTTCACTACACACAACTCACTGAAGGAAAATCAGGTATTTACCTTTTCTATATACAGTATCAAAATATAAGCATACCTATATAGAAAAATAATGTGTCCAAAGACTCCGATCCAGAACGAGAAGAAAATCACATAGTGTCCCTGAAATATTGACTGACATTTCATAGACTGTTAGTGCGTTCCGTTATTCACTTTAATAAATTCGGTGTAGCCATAGAACCTTTTTCGAAATATTTGCTGTTCTCTTTAGGTAATTTATATTTAGAATTTAAATTTTACATTTTATTAAACTGTCTACATTTTCTAACATTCAGTTGTGTCTTTCCCAAATTCATTTAGAGGAACACCTGCTATTCAGATTATTTTGGGTAAGTAATAATTGTATTTGAGCCTGAGCTGTTGAGAAAAATCTCTATGCATTGAGTTATAGGGATTTCAACTCAACATAAGAGTCTAGCCGAGTCAAAATTATTATTTCATCAAATAATAAACAACTATAAAACCAATAATAACAAGTAAAAGCCAAACAGAATCAAAATTTCATTTCTTCAAAATCAAAACAAATAATAATTACAACAAACTATAACAACATGCTTTCGCAATTCTTCCAGTGGTAATAAATTTATGTTATGAGGGTTTTTGTTCTAGTTCGGAAGCAATCGCTTTTTATTAGGTAAATCCTGAGTTCAAAGTTCAGTGGGGAATGTGTTCATCAATTGTTTGCATTGCAAAGTTGTGTATATGAATATTTGAGTATTGAGTGAATAATATATGTGTTGTGAGACGTCTCAAATTTTCAATAATAATGATGTGACGCTGTTTCACATACTCAAAATTTGCTAAACGTAAATCTAATTCAGAATATACTGTGTTCCTACAACGGCGGACATTGCGTCGTTCATTTCACTTGTATAGAAAAAAAAATTGTTCCAGGTCTAGGATACAACTACATCAACAAATTCTCTCCACCATCAAATAGTCGTGTACTAAATAGAGAAATGAAAGAAAACGCTTGTATTAACCACTATCGGTAGGTTCAACTCAAAAAAAAGTTATGTGACGTTAAATAATATAGTTTGCTCTTTTATCCCTCATATAAAATCCGATCTCAGAATAATCGTTTGGTGAGGTCGCTGAATTTTACGGCTCCACTGCAAATGAGCAACATTCCGTACAATCGACCTTTATTGGAAAACTCAATGAAGCAGTTTTATTCGAGTTTTCTCTGTGATGTGGCGAAATGAGTCAAGGAAAACGACGACGCTTAGATTTGTAGAGAGATACGAAATGTCAAATCGTTTTTTCGCCATTCAGCGGTTCTCCACCAAGTCTTGTCACAAGAACAATTGTGCGTGTAAAGCATGTACGTCGCTCCCAACAATTCTGAGTTTCAGATAAGAACCGAAAGCTTCAAACTTTATAACATCTCTTAACCTAATTGCAAAAGAAGCATTCAAACGCACTTTTGAAATATTTTGAGGAAAGCAGTGTTTGTTTTTCTTTCTGAAAATTTCCAAATGAACATGAATCGAATTGTTATGGGAGATAACTATTGCGATCGTAATAGGAAAAGACTTTGCCATCATTTTGTTGAAACTCCAGTACTCACTCGATAAAAATGTAATGCAACCTTTGCAATTGAATATATATTTAATATCATTTCCATATATTACAACTTCTACAGATGAAATTATATTATGCACTCAGCATAAAAATTTTATTTTGAAAAATGAGAATTGAAACTTTTCATGTTTTTGCCACTTTTATTTGTAAATAGTGTTACTGTAGTTTCGTCCTATAAGGTCATTTACAAATGTATACATTATATATCAGTTTGATGTAAGAATTTGAAAATGTCCCTATAGAACGAAACTGCAGTAACGTTAGTTACAAATAATAGTGGAAAAAAACATAGAAAGTTTCAATTCTCATTTTCCATGATGACTTATTACCACGTAGTAACAGCTACATCCATCAATTTATTCAAATTTCATTTCATTTTTTCTATTGGCCGATGCTTCACAATATCCCAACAGGTGTTTTGTTATACTGACTGAATGCTATCCAATTAATATTTTGTCAACCAACTTGAATCATATGGCATCCTAGCTACTTATTGAGCAAATGAAACCAAATATAAAATAATTCAACAAACTCATTTAACGGGCGTGTGATGAACTCATCATCAATTGCCACGAAAACTGAATTTTTAATCTTTCTCTTCCAAATGTTATGAGTCATAATATGTTGAACTCATGACCCTCTGCCAAAAATGGGTTGCGAATCTGGAACTTGTCTTCACATTTCAGAAACTACTCTTATGTTATTTAAATTTTTTTTGAGTCACACTCATAAGCTTATAATCTATTCAACACTGGAATTTTGTCTATATCAGTTTTGAGGAATCCGTTTGAATTATTATTTGTTCTTAAAGCATTGTCCAAGTCTTTTTCCCCATAAAACGGGACCTTTTATTGGTGGGATCACCAAAGTATGTCAATGTCCTATGGCGCTTAATATCGTTTCTAGAAGTGGTATAGCGCTAGTAAATGACTTGTTAGCCAATGCATAGGGTCTTCTTCAATAACATTGGAGACCTTGGCTTATCAAAGCGCCTGACGTTCGCTTTTCTCAGGTCAAGTGGGCTGAAGTCGGAAACTGAGGGGTTCATCATGGCTTGCCAGGATGGTGTCTTCAACACCTTAGTTTTCCGCAGTCGCGTGATGGGTATAGAGGTTCCTGACACAAGGTGCAGGGCCAGCCGCGAGGCGCCCGAAACCCCAATGCACTTGCTATCAGCATATTCAGCATATGCGGTCTCCGCCCATATTCATCGACGGAACGCGGCCCTGGGGAACTATTCTTTCCCCACCCTCAGGATCATACAAGCTAATAAGCCTGATGTATTCCTTCTGGACCACCAGAGCAAGACGATATTTATCATGAAGTTTTCAGCTCCCGGCGAGACGAATATCATCAGAAAAGAAGAGGAAAATTTGATAAAATATCGAGATATTTTCTTCGAACTCCACATAGTCTATCCAAACCTCTCTGTCAAGATGGTTGTTCTGATTATTGAAGTCCTTGGTGGAATGATGCCCTCTCTACTCTTGAATCTTAAAATCATACCGGCTTGCCGCACTGAGGCAGAAATCTTAGCAGATGCAGAAGGCTGTAATTCTTGACTCACTGCGCTTGCTCAGGGCACATGATTCTCAGACCCAATGATCACTTACCGAACGGTGTGAGAAGTGGTCATTGATTGATAATTCTGGCGCGCCATCCCGAATGTATCGGGGCTTCGTGGGATAGGGCCTGACCAGCGCACACTACGGTAAAAAAAATATTATAAATAAAAGGTTTGTTCACGAATTTTTACAAACTAAATTTCACAAATACACAGTAATACAACATATAGATACAGCATATACATAGGTAGGTATATAATAAAAATAGGTATATAATGAATTTGATTTGTGAATGAACAAGTGCAAAATCACTGAAGCAGTCAATTGGCTGCTCATGCGTGATTCAAACTACTAAAAATGAACTTTGTCACAATAGTTTGTTTGGCATCATAGTTGGTAGGTATAAGTATTTTGGAATATTCGGTATATTGTCACAATGATGTGTTTAGGTTATATTCGGTATATTGTCACTTTCCGATTTGCGTCAAGGTTGCGAACAAGGTACGCTCATTTTCCATTATCCATAACTCCATAACTCAAGCTCACTTTTATAATAATGAATGCCTGAAATATGTCTATGGTCTTCTGGTATCAACGACCATAATCAGGGCGCGACATAATTTGCGTTCCTTTGGCCAATTGTTTTTTCACTTATTCATCATATCTTCTAGTATTGTGAGTATGCTTATGATACTTCAGTATTATTTTTCATTTTTTTTGAAAATACAAGAATTTTTTGACAGAAAAGTTGACGAGCATCCATTATTTGAGTTTCTTTATACAGACTTTCGGAAGTATAGCTGATATTTTTTCAAAAATTATTTTCGAAATCCATTTCTGTAATCCTTTGATCTTGTCTACGAAACAGTCTCTCACACTACCTCATCCCAAAATTCCATATCTCAATTGTGATTGTGCAAATGCGAAAAAAACTGTTTTATGGTGTTCAGGATATAAAAATGCTTTCAAATATTTTAATTTTGGAAGTATTCCTGGTATTTTATTCAACAGATGCTTCATTTGAAAGTCTCATCTGAAACACCGATCTATCATTATTCCAAGATATTTTGTGGATTAGTCTTCAAAAATTTTTGAATCTAGATCAACATCCATATATCCGAAATATGGCAATCCTAATGAATAGGGACAAAATGGAAGATAACAGCTCTTATTTAAGTTGCGAGTAAGTTTATTGTACTGAAGCCAGTAAGCTATATTATAAAAATTATTGTCAATATTTTCTTGAAGTGTTTGCTTTGTAAGTAACAACAGTATCATCTGCAAAACTGATAATTTCCTTCAAACTGTCTACGTTAAAAAGACAGTTTATGTATAGAATAAAGCGTTCTGCTCCCAGAGCAGTTGCGTTACGTTTGTTCTGGTTCCAAACAGTGCATCACAAGTTTATTCAATACTTCTATAAGTTGAACAATCACTGAAGTTGACAATGTTCCTTGTCGGATGTAAGAGATTAGGATTTCCACTGTCTTGAAAAGTGCCAGTGTGATACGACTAGGCGGTTGTTTTACAGGTTTTGCTAAACAGTTGGGTATGAATTACTGGATTGTCGAGGAAGGTGATACAACTACTAAAGGGACATTGCAATTCTCCAGGATACCTCACCAGGTTCAACCTTGGACCAGAGTTGTCGTACTTCTCTGAATATAGAGAGTCGGAAACGGTAAATCATATGATCAAGACATGTATGGACGGGGACAGGACTGGAATGGAATTGAAGAAAAGACGAGTTGATACGATTTATGAACGAATGGGTAGAGAATGTAGTGATGGATGAACACGAGGAATGAGAGGTTCGTTTGTCTGTTTACTCTTGATCTGATGTTAAGGAACAAGACTGAGAGCCTGATCAAATCTTCCCAATCGGAAAGATCTTTGTGATAGCGGGGTACAGATTCTCATACAGCAAATTTTGTATATACATGAACAGGAATCTTTTTGAGTTTTGTTTAGTAATTATTACTGTAATAGTTATTGGGGGATGGGTTGTGATTTAATTTGTTGATAATGTTCAATATGGATAAATGGACAAATGTAAATTCCAGCCAAGTTGAAAGAAATATGTAACAATTCATAAACTGAAAGAATAAAGAGGAATCTTGGTCACCGCTATGCGTCGGTGGCACTAAAGGAGGGAGAGTTCAAAGGAGTAGGGGTACCATTGATAGTGGTAGACAGAGAAAAGATGCTCAGTTGTTAGGCTTCTGGCCTGGTCTATGAAAGCAACGGCAATTTATCATGTTTTGAAAAGTATAGAAAATATAGGTTTGAAATCTGAAAAAACATTGATGAATGAATATGAATTTTACTGTTACCTTGATTCTAAAAAAATAACTCAAATTATAAAATCATACGATTTCTATGAGATGGGTTAATGATCAAATGCATCTTATCCTTTTCCACAGCACTTGGATGGAACGGAATAATAAAAATCGTTGTTACAACTGCTCTTCATTCTGTTGAAGATTATTTTCAACGTGGTCTACTCTCTTGATGACTTTTTTCCACTATTGCAAGGCATGAATGCCTGACCTTAATGTTAATGATTTCTTTCCTGGGAGATTGATGGTGGTTGGATTCGTAACTTGGTTTCTGGTATCCTATAGATATGTAGAAAATCCTTCTCAGTTCCACCACGCCCAGAAGAGTCAATTTGGGATTTCTCATTGATCGTTTTTTATGCATATAGAAAAACAGCAGTGGAGATTACTATTCATATCGTATTGTCTTGGGAATAAGTTTCTCAGATGAAAATAGCAACTGCTGTCTCAAGTTTCTGTAATTCCATGTCGTAAGTGTCAAACGCTGGTTATATATCATCATTGGTGAGCGTGGCTTGGTTTCTTTTATTTTGATAACCTGATCTTGTTTGTGTTCCATTGAGGATAGGTAGCCAGATTTTATTACATATTTCATTATTGTTCATTGCCTCTTCTTTTTTATTTAACTTATTCTTGTCATCTTTTGAATTTTTATCGCCTCTCTATATACTGTTGAATAGTAATTCTGAGTTTTACCAAGTATCTCCTTATGAGATGGTGTGAATGATCTCTTTGTCGAGAGCATGTTCGACTACAGCTGATTTCTTGGTATGTCCGATTCGACAATTTCTCTTGTATTCAGTGAGACGTATATCTATACTCAATTTCGTGATTCCAATGTGGACCAACCCGCAGCTACAAGGAATCCGGTATACCTGGGGTATACCTGCTCTAGGCAGTCGCAATATCCAGTAATGGGAGGTATACTCAAAATGTATGAACCTCTGAAGAAGCTAGCCACTCGCTCCAGCGAAACGTCACGTAAAAATCCAAAAACTGACGACCTTCAAACCCAAATGAATACAGTGACACTGGATAACTAGGTGTTGCTAAAGGTTCTTGCTAAAGGAGTGCTTAGCTGATCTTACACATTGTCTAATGGCTTTTGTCGGCCTAAATATTGCTTTTACGTTGTGTTTTTCTAAAATTATCTGTTACATTTTCAAAATAGTAAAGGAAAGCTTTCTCTTCAACTAGCCCAGCTGGGGTTACTTTGGACTAGAATTCCCCTTCATTTGAACC
>WOGJ01283676.1:0-10397 GCA_015342185.1 Leptinotarsa juncta
AAAATACATAAAAATCAGTTATCAAATTCCAAACAATTTAAAAAAATATTTTTTTTGTAAACCTGTGTATTCGATGTATGACTAAATCTCAAAAAAATTTAACAGATGATATCTTCTGATAATCTGACTATTGTTGGAAATGACTGTTGACACATTTTTGTTCAGTTAATGACATCCAGAAAATCTGCCAAAAATAAGAACACAACAATGCAATTGATTTATTTATTCATTAAGCCCTAGATGAAAATATATAGTTTGTATCTGCTATGAATACACTTCTTGAATATAAATATCAAATAAAATAAATCAAAATTCCAAATATTTCTGGGGAAGTGGTAATATTAGTCACAACAAAACTTATTTTTATCAAGATTCAACAAATGAAACGTCGTCGCTGGGAGGGGCCAAAAGCAGTAAATTACATGAACAATTTTTGACACGGCCGCATCCAAAAACTATCCGCTACGATCCGATCATGTGAGCTGCGATTTATTACCAAAAAGGGGGGATAGTAGAAAACCAGCCACACCCGTGATGAAGGTGTAACTCTATTTTATTAACGCGCTTTTTTCACCCGTGGCTGGCGCTCCAGTTGGAATATTCATGAATCCTTTTTACTTGCTCAGCCACAACATGAAACTAACCTACAAACGAAATTTGAGCCTCCTAAAATATACCGATATGGAGAAACAGTGATGAAAGTGTAACTCTATTCTATGAATGCTCTTTTTTCACCCGTAATTGGCGCCCCAGTTGGAATATTTGAAAATCTTGCCTTCTGGCTCAGCCACAACATGAAACGTTCATGACTGGTTCATTTTACCTTCGAGTGTAGGCAGAATGGACCAAACCGAGGGTTTTGGAAATCATCCAATATCTTCTATTCTATATGTGATTTGATTCAAGTTATCCTTAATAATAAGTTTGATTAAAAAATGCTCAATTATATAATAACAAAGTAAAAAGAATGAAGATTTTATTTTTTATGTTACATTGATTTTTCCCTAATTGGTCCGTTATACTTTCTGTTCCCGTACTTTTATATGAATGCTAAATTATACGAAAAACACTTTTCTCTATTCCGTTTGTATTCCAAACATTCTCAATGGAATCGAATCAGATGTCATCCACAGAATTCCTACACAATATAATTGATTAAAAACAATTAACTCACATTGAACAACACTGTCATCCTAACTGCTAGAGTCTCACAGTTTTCATATCAAGATGGAGAAATATCCAAAGCCTTTCTCTTCCAAAAATCAATCTCTCCTAAGAATATACCATTTCAATGTACACTTTCCCTATGGATACGGAAGCTAGTTTTTCTGTCTAAATTATTTTATGAATTGAATTTTAATAGGAAGATTTATCAATTTTGTAATTGAATATACGGAAAAACTGGGCAATTTGATTTTTATGTCATTAAAAATGGTGGACACCTTTTACCGTAGCATGATTTCCTCAATTCGTTCGATCCAACAATTTTTAATATGCTAAAATCTATCACAAGTTCCCATAGATTTGTGTTATTTGTAAAATAAATGTAATGATTTGTTTCCACCAGACATAGATGAATTCAACAAAGGGGCAATTAGACTGGTATCGGGTATGGACGTAAATCCGAAAATGTATGTTCGAATTTCTAGACGCAGAGGGCCACAGCATACTGACTCCTTCTCAATGAAACCATATCATTTGAAATAATTCATCTGCCATAGGCAATCATGTTGATAATATTATAATCTACCTACCTACTTTTACTTTTACCATGTGCAAATTTTTTTAATATTATCCAACTTTTCGAACTATAATAATAAATAAACATATGGTAACGATACTTTATTGAAATAAAACAAAAATTCAGCTTCCCTCTATGATGCTCGATGTAGCAATAATCTTAATGAAATTCCTATTTTTATAGAAAAGCATGAATCTGCGCGTACGAAATTATTTTTGGCAACGACTACATTAGTATTTTAGTAAATATAACTCAGAGTTGTTCAGTGAAATACGACAAAAAGTTATGGAGATCATATTCAGGTAATTACATGATGAGTATTGAAATTAATTGAATTCATTTTGACAAAAATAACAGTGGCCCTGGATAATATTGTCAAACATGTTTTATGTGTTCATGATATCAATTTTAGAGTGGGGGTTTTTTCTGAAAGTATTCTGATTGATATACTATAGAGAACATGAGTATAACAGATGTGACTGATGATATCGCGAACTCATGATAGGTATATTTAGAATATATTGTCATAACAGTTAGTTATACCTGATAATATTTAAAAAGTATTCTGAAGTTTTGGAAAGTATACTATAATCAAACTGAAAATAGGAAAGTGAGTAATATCCAGAATGGAGTTGAAAACATATGATATGATCACCCCGAATCGAGTTAGTTTTCAATAATGATGATTTCTATTGTTGGGAAAGTTATGCTAACATAAGTTTTGGTGAAAGTATTTACAGACATGAATGAATACTATCAGATCTCTATCTGCATATTATGAAATTTTCTGAATAACTTTTTCAACTACTGAAAGTCTAAATTTTTCAACGATTTTTGAGTCACATAGAAACCAAATTTGTTGATCAACTCATGCACCAAACATACGTAGTGAAAATGACACAGTTCGCGGAAAACCCGACGTAATTGAATAAAAGCAGTACTAATCAGCAGAGTTCCAAACACTTTCTCTCAATGTATCTTGCACTATCTAAGGGATAAAAAGAAACTGAAACAATATAGAATCTACTGAAAAGTTCACCCCAAAAAGTATAAAGAAAATACTTTTGTCACATTTTGTTACATTTTCAAGTAACTTCAAGTTACTCGAAAATGGGTAACATTATTCCATCAAGAACTCCAATAATCAATCACCACACGGTATGGGCAGTGGTCTTTGGTAAATAGGTAATGCACGCCCTTCTGAATATGTCAGTTCGGATCCCTTTCTCTGCATGGTCGGCACCCACGAAAGAGCAGGAATTGGGGCATTTATGTTTAGGACAGCTGCCCGAGCAGCTGGTGAATTCAGTTTAGTTTTCGACACTGAACGAAATGATCACAAATTTGTCATCGAGTTTGAACCCGTTCAGCAAAAGGCCCGTATGAAAGTGGCAGAGATCACTTTACTCCGGCGGCAACATAAGGATAAGCCAATGCTTGGGGCCTTGTTCAATTACATTGATGACTTTGGCTTATCAAATGTGTCCGACCTTGGCTTTCCTCAGGTCGTATAAGTTGAAGTCGGAAACTGATCGGTTTATCATGGCCTGCCAGGATGGTATCTTCAATACCTTAGTCTACCCCAGTCGCGTCATAGGTATAGAGGTTTCTGCCACGAAGCATCTGAAACCTTGCTCTCAGCATGTCCAGCATATGCGTTCTCGGATGATCCATCGACATTACGTGGTCAACCCAAGGCACTCTTACCGTATTGACGAGATTCCGTTGTGGCCCTACGCTCTGGGGGATACTGAATTCGTTGTGGGAAAGGAAAAGTGCTGAATTCATTGGAACTATTCCTTTCCCACCTTCAGGCTCATAAAAACCAAAGAGCCTGATGTAGTCCTTCTCGATCATCAGAGCAAAACAATATTTTTCTTGGAGTTCTCAGCTCCTGGTGAGACGAATATCTTTAAAAAATAGAAGGAAAAACGAATGAAATATCGGGATTTTCTATCAAATATTTAGGTTTGCCGCATGTAGAAGGGCGCTTTTCTCGGCTTACTGCGCTTGCTCAGAGCACATGATTTGCGAACCCACTGATCACTCATCCCACGGAGAGGAAGTGGTCGTTGGTTAATAATGCTAGCATGCCCTCCTGAATGTATCGGATATTCATTGTGATAGGGCTTGACCAGCACAAACTGAAGTTGAATAATAATAATAATAATAATATCAATATTTTTTCCTAAAGAAGGGTTGTTTCGGTAACAGGATCATTTTTTATACAAAATTTTTGCCAACGTTTCCAATTTAAATGATTTCTTCTTCAGAGACCCTAACCAATTATAATTCGTAATATTTTTATAATTCTCAGTCCTGGAAGTAACGAAAATATCAGTTTTTGGTCAAAATTCAATTGCTGTATAATTTGGTATGATCAAATAGTATCTCAATTCATTCACCATCTTAAACGCGTAGACTTTGCTTGGTTTCTATGGCAGGAAAAATGAATGCGTTGTTGATATTTGTTAAGAACTGTCAGACGTTTATGAACATATTAAAGATGTATTCAAATGATGAAAAGACTAATATGCCATTCAATTATGCAAAACCAAATAGAAATCCTCTTTTGGCAAAGCATATGTATATTAAGCTATACCCGAATCGAAGAATTTCCAAAGTACATCCAAATGTTTAGACGATTAGAAAAAAAATTAGTGGGACTATGGCGCATTTGACAAAAATAAAACAAGAAAATATGTGGTTACTGGAATTGTGAGAAATCAAATAAATGTTTTGAATGAGCAAATATAAAAATTTACACAGTGTAAACATCTTTTTTTTAATTTAGAATTGGCCAGTTACAAAAATTATGCTAATCAAAATTGTTCTTTACGAGAAATTGCCCACTTAATGAGGATTTCTATAAAATCCACCAGAACTATTTTGGTTACGCAGGATACGCAAAGTTTACCTCAATGAAAGGGATTACGGAAGTAAAATATCATGGAGAGTACGATTTACGAATCGGTAAAGACATAGAAATAGGGAAGTTGAAAATATTTCTAAAAAAATAATATAGGCGAACGAATCAAAATTCACCAACAATGGTTGGTTCAACAGAAATATCCATTATCTGTGGAATAATAAAAATGAACATTCACACAGGGAAACCAATTTCCAAGAATGGTTCGAAGTAAATGTTTGGTTGGGAATTGTGGAAACAAACATCCTTGTTTCTTTTATGATGATCATTTGAATAGCGCAATGTATCTTCATTTTGTATTTAATGAATTGGATGACTACTTAGATGAATCGCCACTGAATATTCACCATGAAATACAATATTTTCAAGATGATGGTGCTTCTCCCCATAATGCAGCAATAATAAGGGAACATTTAGATGCAATATTCCCAAGAAAATAGATTGGAAACAATGGACCAATTAACTGGCCAGCTCGATTCCCTGATTTTGCTCCTTTAAATTTTTTGTCTAGGGATACATAAATGCTACAGTTTTTAAAACAGCAAGCACAGATATTGACCATCTCAAACAAAAAATGAGATATGCATGTATCAATATCACACATATTATTCTAGAAAATTACCACAGAAATTATAAGGACCGACAATTTATGTGTATTCAACAAAGAGGTCGTCAATTCAAGCATTCAATGTAGATTTCCAAGTAGTTTTGTACTCCGTATTGGTTTAATTTTTCCCAAGAATTCATGATTAAATAAATTGTTTTTCTGGTGGTTAATTCAAATGAAACCCTATAAAAATATTAATTTTGATATACTTTTGGATTGTGATTTATCGTTTTATCAATATCTGTAATGAAAAAACAGGTGCGTATTCAAAGAAAAAAGTTGATGGTGGCAATGTTGACACGAAAAGTTTCATCGAATATTTATTATTACATCGTCATTGTACACTTCGAATACAATAACATTTTCATTTTCCATTTTTCAATATTCTCCGAAATAACAATTCCATTTGAAAAAAAACATATTTTTGGTTTTCCCCGAATAACTCGAGAAGGACGAGAGTCCCCGTAAATTTTCTACGACCATTGTATTGATCCCCATGACAGTTATCTTTTTTCCCATTCAATCGTCTTCGTATCTATCACGGTTTAGAATATAGCAATGTTACCACATGATGAAAGAAACGGTTTATTGATTTCAAAATAAACTGTTACTCAAATATGATCGTTTGTTATCTTCTTCTGTTTCACCCTATAATTACCCTAAATGAAATGAAAAATGACTTTTTTTCAGATTTTTTGCGATTCGTGATAAAATTGTCATCGCTGGAATACTGATCTCATTAATTTTGGAAATCAAGTCTCTTCCGTGTGATAAAATCCCTGAAGGTGTACGAAAACAAAAAAATATAAATGATATTGACAGATATATAATTGTTATACATGGGAATCCTAAGACCTACACACCAAATCAAAAATATAATGGTGAGTGATTTTTTGAAAAATGTTATATATATTTAATAATTGATTATACATGTTTGTACGTTATCAATAGAAAAGGATCCGAGGTGAATCAAAATAAATACAAACGACTGGTTTTCATCTGAATAACCATATGACATTGATAATTATTTACCATTTCCACAAACTATGGAGTGTAAAAATCACCAATGAAAAAAAAACAAAAACTTGACAATGCACTTTTTCATGGAAATTGACATTCGTTAAGAATACCCAAGTATCCATGGGCCCAATTCAATCATATGCGATATGAGAAAATTCCAGTAAGATCAAAAGAGTACCTATTTTTTTTCATCTTATATGAGCATATAATTTTCATTGATATCGACTGTGATTATAGCATACTCTGTTGTAAGTGAAATAATTTCTAAATAAAGAACCAAAGATGATTGTGGTGATGACTGTTGTCACTCGAAGACAATCGAAACGTCGTGAATAACTTTTTTATTTTTATTTTTTGTTGGATTGTCCTATTTTTTACTTGAATTTCATTTCACTGTAATTTGATTTCAAGATTTTTATTGCTTAATATAATTGTTATTTTGAGCTATTATTTTTAATTTTATTCCAGAATATCAAAAATAGTTCCAAACAAACCCTACAATTACTTCAGGTGTAAATTGTATTGCTGGAAATTAATGCCAAATGAAGAAAAATATATACAAATTTTTCATTTCAATCCATTGTTTATACATACTCGAGATTACCCTAATAATACTGAGTATGTTTTCAACAAACAATTGTATGAAAGGCTCTTGATTTCTACTATACAGTGCATTCTATTTAAAATGAGCCACTCTGAATAACTTTTGGTACAATGATTTTTCAGGAAAAATAAAAAAACACGTCAACAAGAGTATACAGGGGGACACATTTTGACATATTCACATTTGATGTTACTTCCCCTATCGCACCCCCAGAGCATGTCACCATTTTTTTAATGGATCACAATATATTGTTTCGCATTATCAGATGCTCTATGATAAGCAGATTTCAACAAAGTATAAAACATATGGTCTGAAGCTTATGGTTCGGGAGCTACAACTTATTTGAGTTGAAAACGAGCCAACCTGAATAACTTTTGAAACAATGAAATGCAGGAAAACTAAATAAACAGATATCAACAATTATACAATTATACACATTTTCAAATATTCGTTCTGAAGACAAATATGTAAGCAATAAATCAGAGAAAGATTTTTTTTATTAATTATTGAATCAAAATCTGATGACTGGACAATGAGAAGAAACAATTTTTCTGTAGTAAATGTTTAAAAACGTTTTCACCAACTTCTATACAATGGTACAAACGTGCTTCCATTGCCACCCTCACATGGTTGAGAATCTCGGGAGTTATTTCTCTGCAATTCCTCATGATATTTTCTCTCAAATCTTCTAATGTTGTTGATTCAATCTCATACACTTTGAACTTCATATAACCCTATAGAAAGAAATCTACACGAGTGAGATCCGGAGACTTTGGTGGCCATTCTGTAGGACCTCTTCTGCCAATTGTCGCACTGGAGCGTTTTCGAATAAATTTATATCCTCCTCAATTGCCCTATTGATGCACGGTATCATTTGATTTTCTAATATATCCGAATATTTATTACTAGTCAAATTATCATCGATAAAAAAAGGTCCTATGATGTGGTCAACTGAAATTCCTGCCCAAACATTCAGTTTTTGAGGTCGTTGGGTGTGAACATGACGGTATAAATGAGGATTCATATCACTCCAATATCGACAATATGCCGATTCACCTCTCCATTTAAACTAAACGTACATTCATCCGAAAAACAAATTTTATACAAGAAATTCTTATGTAAGTTGATCCGTTCAGTGATACTTTCATAATACTCGATACGTCTATCAAAATCATCTTCGTTCAATGAATCAACTCGTCTAATCTTATATGGATGAAATTTGTACTTATGAAAGATCCTGAAAACATTTGTACGACTGATTTCTGATTTTCGAGGTAACTTAGTAAGTGATTGCGAATTTTCCATTAGTCCAAAATGCCCTAAAACTGCAGTACTAATGGCATCATCGTTGACAACTCCTGAACGGTAATGCTTTTTATTGTTAACAGATCCAGTTTCCATAAATTTGTTCAATAATTCTGAAACGTATTTGTGTCGTACATTTCTTCCTGGATGATTAATTATCATTGAACATACGGACAGCTCTTCTAGCACTATTTCCATTCTGGTTGTACAAACTCACTATTTAAATACGTTTTCGAAGCGTATAAACCATTGCTTTTCAGGAATTCACAAAAACAGAAACACCAATTGTAACTTCACCTGGTAGGTAATCGTTATTGTGTTATTGTAGAAGGAGACAAATACAAAATGAAGAGAATATCGAATTCAAACTAAACTAGGCAAAATAAGACTTTTTTGAAGTATATTTCACAAAAACACCTGTGAAACTTAGGTAACAGATTGTACCGAAGTTTATTCAGGATGGCTCGTTTTCAACTCAAATAATTTTTTGCTTCCAAACTATGAGCTTCAGATCATAATGTATTCTACTTTGTTGAAATGTTTTTTATGGAATATCTGATAATGCAAAAAAGTGGTGACATGCTCTGGGGGTGAATATGTGCCCGCCTGTATACTATGTGCTATGTATCATACTGTAAAAGTGTTTGCAAATTGGATTATTTCCCTTATTTTGTTTTATGTAGTTTTTTATGGTACTTCCTTTTTTATATTCTATCGTGTACTAAGATAAGAGACGAATATTCTCACAGGGAATGTATAAGTTTATTTCACATTAGAGTAATAACTAGCTTATGTTAGTGGTTGTTCATATTGTTACGAAATATCTAACGCCGCCGCTGACCCAATTCGACGAAGGGGCTTCTACCTGACCATTACGTCACACGCACGTTGCCCCTAGGTGATTAACTGGAAAATTATAGAAAGGGAATTCCAACGATTTATCGAGAATTTCGAGATGCATCTATCGTACTATATAACTGGCGAATTCCTTCGGCATAGATCGTTATTAGTCCGAGAGTAGTAAGATTAGCAAGCAAGTATTCTAAGTGAATTATAATCAGTGCAGTAGTAGTATAATAAGTGAATAAAAGTTGTCTAATGGTTATTAGTGTTGTTGTTTTTAAAAACGAACCCCGAGTAAATATCGTAACAGTCATTTTAATAAAATACATTCATCCTTAAAAAAAATTGGATATTTTTTAACATTGTCTGAGATATTTAGGATCTTGTGACTCAGAATAATTTTTGATATTTTATAAATACCGTTTTTTTAAACTTCAACGTCCTTCATCTGAGAAACGGAGCAACTCCGGACATTTGTTCATAGGAACTTTATATCTTGAAATGACCTAAAGAATCTTCCTCTGCAGTTTCGTACTGCAGTTAGGAAACACCCTATATCTTATTCAAAACATCAATCAAACTGTGAACCATTCTCTTTCTCAAAAAATTGAAAATCATCACTTAAATAAGTAGACACTGATCATCGGTCTCCAATTGGTCCGTGACAACACATTCATTATTCAGACAGTGGGCCCAATCCCAATACTAATTTCTTTGTGAATACAACAATCGCCGATACATTTGCAGACGTCCGGCAAATGGCTCGTCATGGATATCGGGTTCATTGATGCTTGCCACGTGTTATTCGTTCAATAGCTTTTTGGCACTCCAGAAGGTATGCTTGAATAGTGGCTACGACGGGTGTATAGCGCGGACGAAATAAGGACCGGACTCCAAAAAAGCGTGCCTAAAAGTAGATGAACTAATCAGTACTGCTGAATATAATTCAATTCAATTTATTCAACTCAATTCTGAAGTACAACTATACATATAAACAAATCGCCAACCTGTCGATCGCGAGCTACCGGTAGCTCGAGGAGGCAATTCTGGTAGCTCTCACAACGATTTTAATTTAAAAAATACAAACTGCAAAAACCAGAGAAGCTTCCGAAAATTCCACAAAAAATGTAATTGTCATAATATTAATCATAAACAGCGGTAACGTTGCGGTGAGCGATCTGTCGCTGACGCCATCAAGCTAGAATTGTCTAGAACCGATCAGCCGGACCAGCGCGATAGTGTTCGAGAACGATCTAGATTGTTTTGAACGGGATAAATACGCACGGCGCGGCGACATTGCGTTTAGTTTAAAACTGAACGCGTAACCAACGTTCAGCGGTTGGGTTAG
>WOGJ01283680.1:0-10230 GCA_015342185.1 Leptinotarsa juncta
GTTCCCGCCGTGGAGGTGCACAAGTGAGGGAGCTGTCCTGCAGGGGTAGCCGGTTCCTTATCTTTATTCAAGGCGGAGCTCTTGGCGCCCGCCGCAGAAAATGCCTTTGCTGTTGGAGGTGGAGTGGGGGAAGAGGAGGGTCCACTTGTCACTCCTGCCTCTTTCGCTCTCTTTCTCCTCTTGGCCTTGGCGCTGCAAATGCGCTCACGTCTTGGCCTTTGTATTACATCACGAGGTGATATGCAATGTCCAGCCTGATTCCAAGCGGTAGATTGAGGTGGACATTTCTGTTCATCCCCAGCCACCGCCTTAGATTAAGTTGAGCACTTCTGTTCATTGTTATTACTCATGTTATTTTGGTCCAATTCAAAGCAAAAATTAATGTCGAAGACCTTTTTTCTAGTGCAAATGTTGATAAAAAAATTCTTTATGTGGCCGATTTTAATTGGGTCAGTATACGAAATAAAAACTAACTTTTCAACCTCTACATCAGTACTAAATTTATACTTACCGCAATAAATAAAGCTAGAGCAGCCCCTCTGGAAAAAAATCCGCGCGCCAATGTAACCTCGTCTTCGTGCAACCGTTCACATGTCATATACGACGCCTTTGGCTAGACGAACGGCAAATTTTCACGAGAAAACATACATATTTGCATTCCGCCTGAAAAATGCCGGTAATACCCGACCTGTTGCATAAAAATTAACCGACACGTCTTTGGAAAATAACAGCATACGGCAGTTCGCCTTATTCGCCTCCTTATTTGTAAATCTTGTTTATTTTCGAAACTTTCTATTTGTTCTTATCTTACCACGCAGATTCGTCTTAATGCATCCGAGTGGACGCCCCCGCGTCTTTTATACCATTCATGAGGCGCTTTTTAATTTTCATTGATAGGGAAAATTATGTTTCTGATGGTTGTGTCGTTACGTGAGCAGAGGCGGGGACATTAGGACTCTCACTAGGCCTGATAAAGTCTTCGTCCCACACCTGAATCGGAATGGTCATTAATTATCCCACTACTGATGATAAAAAAATGTTCAGCAGTTCGATGTAGGTTTACGCTAAGATTGTAACAGAGTTCGTTCCGAGTTGTGAAATAACATTTCAAAACATCTGTAACTCCCAGCTGTGGCTACTCATAAGGTGGCGTTAAACTAAGAAGGGCCTAAATTTTAAATTTCAATCTTCAGATACTGGATTCAAATTTTATTTGTTTGATAACATTATTTTTTGTGTTTATGGCATATGTGTATTTCCAAGTATAATTTTTCGGTATTCTGTTGGTTTATTCGACCACGAGCTTCAGGGTTCAGGTGGTGATGATCGGCACACTCACCAGTGTTTTCATTGCCAGAACAAATGTGCCATAAATGAGTATTTTTGCAAGTCACAACACGTCATGTCATGATCAGAATATGACTACATATGTCAGACTTTCACAGTGGGTTCTGGATAGAGGGATCTAGATAGTCCCTCATTTTTCTAAATTATGCTTCGGAAAATCATGAATTTCATATTTTAATGAAAAAAACACTTGAAAATATTTTTTAAATTCACAAATAACCAATATCCCCAGAGTTAATTGACATAAGACTTTTGGGATCTTGTTCAATATAGGCGACTTCGGGATCTTAGACTAGCAGGTTAGCATATTCCTTCACTTACTCTCTCTGTGATATAAAGCAGGCAGGTAGCTTTTTACCAATATTACTTCCAAAGTTAGTTTATTGTTACTCAATATTCTGCTTCCTGTGTATTTTTGGTTGGCTATCAATGAATTCACCAATAAACTGTCATTGTTACAAAGTGTCAAATTTAAAAAATGTAAGTTATAACGACAAATGACTAATACATTCATTTTAATTTTTTCCAGATCCTGATATCATAGACATCGTTCCTCAAAACGCAGTGGACGACGATGAAATAAGTAATAAACGTAAGCATATATTTCCAACATGACGAGAGAACGTCTACCTTTCCCTCTATAATTATTATTCCGTTTCCCATTACCTCTTTCCTTGCCTAGCATCACTTACTTTTTCCCAGTACCTTTCTCTGTCATCTTTCCTACACTTCTGCCTTCTTCTGTTCTCGCTTACTCTTAAGACAAGTTGTATCGCGATAATTCAAGACTTAGCATAGCAAAACTTTAGTTGAACCCGAATTTAAGTAGATCGATACAACTTAGACTAAGAGATCATGTTCGTAGTCGTTTGATAGTATGTTCTTTAGCTTTTTACCAGTGTATTATTTTTTTTTCTACTAACAACAACTTTTTTATTTGACTAATTGCCATAGCTAACGAATGATTCCTTTGCAGATTTTGCGGCGCTTCTGACAGGACGATCCTCGTTGGACCTTCACAATCACTCATGGTCCGATGATTTCAACAAAAACAACGTGGTAGCAACCGGTAGGTTCACTTTCCATAGGAAGAACCTCCACTTTTCCTTCTACATATCAGAAAAAGCAGCACGACCACGTTCTCTCCACTTCATAGACCACCAGGGTAACATCCTGGAAGAATTCATACTTTCCCACGCAGGCGGACTGGTCAACAGCTTGTACCAGAACGCCACCAGGAAGGTATGCGGAATATGGAGAAGACTACCGAAAGGTTACCGTCACCTGTTGAAAGAAGAGAAGATGTACGTGGTCCTAATTTGGGGAAATAAGGACACTGAATTCACGTTGAGCGGTAGGGTGATGCGCTACCTCGCTCTAGGAAGCGAACAGTTCAGTTCCTTGCTAGAACCTGCCCCTGGGACGGACTCCATGATGATGGCAGGCGCAGGAGGAACCGCGATAGTATCTACTTCCTCATCGTTGTCGCCTGTGTTACACTTAGCCATAATCTTTAACGGACTCTTCACAAACATTGACGACGTGGAAGTGCCACTTAACGTGATGCTTGTATTGGACGAGAAGAAGCAAGTCATTCTTCAAGAAGTGAGTTCTAACCCATACTTTGCTTAGCTCTTCTGCTAAACCCCCTTTTGTTCTAGAACATCATTGTTCACCAACCAGCCACAGACCTGAACCTCATCGAACTGAGTTCTACAGTATCTCAAGCAGATCTTCGCTCGCTGTCTAGAGGTCGTTTGGTGGTTACGGTGTCTTCAGTATCGAAACCTGAAGCCCTACGTCTAAGCGGGAATGTAATAACCAAGATTACGTGCGAAATTTTCCAAACGACTTTGTCTTCGGAGAAGCACTCGCAAGATGGCGACTCTGGTTTAGCCTGGATGTACTTGAACAACCAAGGTTCTTTGATTTACAACGTCCAAGTCGACAACTTAGATTCTGACACATATCATTTGATGACACTGACGGACCCATCGGGAAAGAAGAAGGCAGAAGTTTATGCCCCTTTCCATAAGGGATGGGCCAATGGTAAGTAGTGATTCAACAAATTAGCATAGATTTCCCAACTGAAATAATAACAAGAATAAGTCTGAATATGGTAATTCAACGGGCGGTATATCAACCTATAGTCTTTTTGGTAAGACTCTCTGTTGATCTTTCTGAAGTATGTAAAAATCATGATTTTTCAATACATCAAAGGTAATTAATTCTCAATTGAAAGCTACTCTTACCCCCAATAACTATTATCCCGATATTGTCATACAAACTTCATTTCAGTTGAACTAAACTCCCAATCCTCTAATGTTCTTTAGAAGTATTTATAATGGACAGATGTTTGAAAATAACATACTCGTACTGTGAGATTTTTTTTCAATATAACTCTATAATTATTACAGTTCAACTGATTTGAATATATTCTAATGAGATCAAAGTTCTCAATTTATTGAGTTCAAAGGATTAAATTAAATCGTAGTACAAATTCTCAAATTGATCCTTAGGCACAGAAGAAAAGATGGCCCACAAAATCATAGACCCTCTTTACAACGGCAAGTTAGATATGAGTATCGTAATCGCAAACGACACCCTTCACGGCTACCTCTCCCCCAAGCTAGTGGCTGATGCAAGGGATGCTCCAGCTCCGGTCCTCCTCAAACGAGAGAACTACACCTTACCCTCCTCAGTGGTGGGAATAGTTTGGATTTCCGTCGACAATGATTGCCACTTCCACTACGATGTCTCCATATCGGGCCTTGGCCACGACAGAAAACTAGAACTCTACATGGAGATGTATCCCATAATAGCACCTGGAGCACCGTACATTCAAAAGCACTTGGACGACTTCCAGGGCAACCAAGTGGAAGGAAGCCCCGTCGAAGCTCTCAGCAAGGAAGAGTTAGATAGGTTGGACGGTGGAGTAACATTCATCAAGGTCAAGGATATCGTTTCACAGGTTATTTTGCTCTCGGCAACATTACCTAAGGTGAGTTTTCATTCGTACTGTACACCATCAGTGTATTAACACACTTATCAGCCATTTCCTCAGTGTCAACTGCTTCAATTCTTCTAACCAAGATTGATACCGCAAAAGGTTTCACTAAAAAGTTAAAAATGAAGTAAAGAATTAATTCTTGAGAGACACTACTACATATCTGAGTAGAAACAAAGAGAAATAACGTAACCATAAAACAGAGCCACCTTATCCTAAAATCTCGATGACTTCACTATTTCCATATCTGTTCAAATCCTCTGAAAGAATATCACGGTTAACGCAGTCAAAATGGAAGAAATTCTCTTCATTGATCTGGATATTCCAACTTACTATTCAGTTATTCACATGTTATGCTAGGATTTATATAAACTTGTTTCTTTGGATAGCAAGTGAGAACCACGCTTGCTAAGAGTGGGTGTCAGTATAATGTTTTGTTAGGATTGGTAATGAGTCCTTTGTTGGGAAACCAAGTTGGACGCATACTTGCTCATAGATCCTATATCTCAAAAAAAGACGAAAAGTTCTCGTTGATGTATATTTTACCTGCCCAAAATCGCGTATTCAACCAAAATCAAATTTCAGATGCAGTTGCCTCTCACCTGCAGATCACCCTTCACCGACAATAACGTACCGACTTTACTGGACAATCCCTTGACGCTACCGACAGAGGAGTGTTTCTTCGAAGGTAAATTCTATAAGAAAGACACCTCTTGGGAATCGACGAAAAACCCTTGCCAGACGTGCTTCTGTGAAGACGGCACTTCCAAGTGCGACTTCATGCCCTGCCCAAAAATCGACTGTCCTCAAAGCAACATAACCATGACGAGTGGGGAGTGTTGTCCGGTCTGCAGCAACCAACATGCAACAAAATCCGGCAGCAACAAATGCACTTTCAATGGTAGAATATATTCTGCAGGCAGCAAGTTTTATCCCTTTCTCATACCCACCGGCTTCGATACGTGCACCGAGTGCTTTTGCAATCCCAAAAGTTTGGAAATCGAATGCAAGAGGTTGGACGACAATGAAAAGAATTGTTGCAGGAATTGCAAAAACATAAACTCTTCTGCTTCGACTTCCAATGACGACGGCATCACTTTCATCCAGAATAAGTACGGCTCGAAACACAAAGAGGACAATGGTAAGCCGCCGGCTTTGATAATGAAGGAGGGAGGCTGCAGAAATCAAAACGACGAAAGAAAACCTTACCCCAATGGAAGCAAGTTCCATCCCTTCTTAGCATCGCTCGGAGAATATAAATGTGTCACCTGTACATGTCATGTAAGTAGTTTTCATTAACTGAAACCAGTCACGATAAGTTTGCAAAGATGTCATGAAGCCACTGATAACGATGTCGAAAGTTTCTATGAAAAGTATAATATTAGTGCGCATAATTTTAGGCTAAAATAAATTCTTGATAATATAATTTGATGACATCTCTGAAAGCGGAGAAATACCAGCAATAGAACAAAAGACAAAATGAGTCGAGACGGCTCTGTTGTGTCATGTCCGACAATCGGGTAGATTTACCAACACGGACAGCATGTACATTATTAACTGTCTTTCAAAAAAACCTGAGGTACTTCTGTTATGTATTTGGTCAAACTTCTCCACCATATATGGGCTTCAATGCAAACTTATCGTGAAAATAATATAAATTCATAGCGAATTTAAATTGAAATGAAAGCTTCATCAACATTGTTTTGTTTGAAAAGTAATAATGCTGGTGAGGCTTATATTCTGCTGTCAGAAAGATGGAAGCAATATCCTATTACATAAAATGATGTTTCTGTATATATGTTATGTATTTGATTGTCAAGTATACTAAGATTCTGTCTACATAGAACATGTGATGTTCACTACAGTGAACCTTGAAATCTTCTAAAACCACTGTTTATCATTGATTCATTATGTGAATATTGTAGATTCAAGTGAACCTCGTAATTTTCTAAAACCACCTTTTGGTGTTCAACATGTGTAGATTGTAGATTCCTGTAGATTATCTAAAATTGGTTGTTGATTCCGAAAACATGCTTTCCATAATCTAATGCAAACACTTGTTTGTGTGCTGCACTGTATCTTGGCATTTAAGTCCAAAAATGATATTGCAGACTTTTCTGCATGACAGTCAGCAACTTCGTTACCTTACAGGCCAGTTTGGCCAGGAATTCTCACCTCCTCTACTCTCCTCTACTGAGGAGAGTAGAGGAGAGGCAGTTCAATATATCGATTTTGAGTTTCTAGCTTCATTTCTCAATGTATTTTAATACACTGACCCATTCACAATATAGACTCTATTTCCAATATGCGTTTTACTTCAACATCAATTTCTTCAGTTAGAACAATCCTACAACAGTAGGCCAGAAGTTTCTTACTGGCCAGTTGGTCCAGTAGTTTCCTACGACAGTACAATAGATAACTACCATTGTGGTGAAATGCGTATTAGAAATAAAGTATATATTGTGAACATTTATAGTTAGTTATTATCATGAATAAAATCATTTCTTCTTTTCAAATATCTAACTGAAGATTAAGTTTCTGATTTAACGTCTATTCCAGAATGGTAGCCCAACATGTGTAAGGCAAAGGTGTGAATGGAAGACTTGCAAGAAGTTATTCGACTTCCGCAGAGAACGACGAGCCAAGAAGATGCCGATGGACCTCTCAGATTATTGCTGTACTGTCAAGGAATGTAAGAGAATGAGGCACCGAAAGAAGGTGGAAGAGAGGACCTCGCACACGCAGTGAAAGACAACTCACGCAATTCTGGAACTTTCAAACAGGCTTTCAAAGTCCTAGTTACCCCCTTAACCAAAGAAGACTGAGGCAGTTATGAGAAGAGAAGAGAACTGTCATATTTATTTTGTATTTTAAGTATCGCTCAGGGTGAGTGTGGAAAACTAGTCACAATTCGAAACGTTTCATTCCTAGCGGATTTGGCGTATTTACTTGGATCGGGTAATTGTGATGCATTTTTCGCCACTTCACCCTGTATGCTGTATATACGTTAGGAACGAGCGGAGTCAAATCGATGGTGGCTAATTGAGATTTTATTTATTTATATTTTTCTAGTTATTTCTGAGGGAAGTTTCATTTGACTGCGCTCAAAAAACTATTCACTATTTATTCAACAAAATTATTATAAATTATTCCATAAATGTATAAAACAGAGGGTTTCTACGAGATAGAATTCTCAATACTCACTAGAGACGAAGGCTGATAGATCGTTTTGGGAAAAAATGAAAAACATACTCTGTTGTATAATATTTATACCTTTAATTTATTATCGTTATGGTGAATTTTATTTTGAAATTCGTTATGGCGAATTTTTTTTTGTTTTTTCCCTGGTTGAGAGAAATAGAGCTAAATCATTTTGACGGTGGCCAAAACGTGATAGATTTTTCCAGTGAGATTAGTGATGGTACGAGTGAATTCTGAACGAAAAAAAATGTCTGTTCAATGAACTCCTATTTTCTTCAGGTTGTACACTCAGGCAATGAAAATATTCAAGTTTATTTCTGAATTTCAAAGTAAGTTGTTTCATTTCGTGTTTCCATAATGAAGATCTCATAAATTGTTATACGTAAAGCATAATTGTCAATTCAGTGTCAATAAACGATTTAAATTCCTCACAAAAACAAAAAGTTTTTTTTCATTAAACATGTTATTACATGAATGGATTATGTGAAAAGTATTTACCACAAAAATAGCTTCTTCATTATAAAAACTGTTCTATCGAATTTGCTGAAACAAGTATCAGTGTTCTTCTAACTGTTGAATTCAAAAGTATTATTTACAAATCAGAATCGGAAGTTTTCAACTTGCTAAAAATGATATGTGGGTGTTAAATTCTACAGTTAGGTGTCATGTTTTATCGGTATTCAAAAAATATTCTTTATAATCTAGATTTAGGTCTCGTAGTGAGTCGTTTTCAGAAAATGTGTTTATTTCAATCAATATTCAAAACATAAACAATCAACACTTAGGACACGAAGTTCATTTACTCTGAATATTGGATTGCCTCAAAAAATAATTTTGAAAAATATGGACGATAATATATACATACATAGGAGTAAACAAAAAAATTTTCAGTTTGTCAGCAGTAGCAGGTATTACAATTTCTCAGTGATATTTCATTAGGCATTGACTTAGTCCACTTCAGCTCTCATGACATACAATGTTCATATGGGCATGTATCAAATTATTTATTCATTAACATCCGTGTCAAAAATTTCCTAGATTGTTTGAAAATATGCATTTATTTCCAAAAATACATAAAAAGTATTGTCTCTTCATTAATCTTGTTAAAATTGTTAAACAATTATGGAAGACTATGAATGTTTTAGAGAACAATAATCGCGTATTAAGGAATTCAAGCAGAAAATTTTTCACATTATTTCAGACATGAATTCTCATCTTTATCCAAGAAAACCCTTCATAGAATCTAACTAACACGATTGAAAACAAATGATTGTTTCAAACAATATTTGTTCAGAATCAACTCAAATATTGCTTCTTCTATTATAGCTGAACTGATATTTAATTGAGCCTGAACAATTTTCAGCTGAATTCTCTTGAAAGATCGTAATTTGTTCTTTATATCTCGGCTTGTGCTTCACAGAACTCTTGAGGCTCAGAAGACAATCGCTGGTACCAAAACTAAAACTAGTTCATTAGTCCTAATTTTTCTGTCCCACTATCATAGGAAACCAAATTATTTTTTAACAAAATACCTAGAAACATTTGGCCACTTTCATATTTGTAGTAGGACATATCATATTTGGTGCCATTATCAAAAAAAACATAGATACTTAATTAGTTGTTGTGTATTTGTTATGAATGTCAAGAAAAAATTTAGAAAAAGCAAAAATGTTATCGGACGTGGCTTGCCTATACTCGTAGGAGCATTTACTTACAGGGTGGCTGGATACTTGGACTTCGAGTACAGATCATCTGTATCAAGAAAACCCCGTATTTGATTCCAGAACACCTTGTATATCATTTAAAATTTCATTCTGGAATCTCCCTTTGCAATACTACAGTATTTTGCTAAATGATTACATAGTCTTATCTAAGTAGTTTATGAGTGAATGTGATTTTTTCTAAAATAAGAAACTTGTAAATATTTCAATCCAGTGTGCAGGTCGTGGATAGCTGGTAAGAAAATTGTATTTTTCTTCACCTCTATCTTATTAAATACTTTTACGCTTTGTAAATTTGTTTTCTAGTATAAGCTACAAATGTACGTAAGTGTTAGATGAGAAAAAACTTATATGAACTAACTTCTTTTAAGTTGTAATATAAATAGTAATATGGGCCTCATGATATTGCATTTGGTAACTTAATGATTCTTTGTCAGTAAATCAATGGACTTGTAAATATATTAGCAAATGCAGTGAGTAACAGTAAAGCTATATTTAAATCTAAGTGTACCTGCTAGGTAGATATTATATGCTTCATTAATACATTCTCTTTCGTTTTATTTCAAATATCCCAAACGAAATTCATAACCACTTAAAACAAAGATTTTTTGAAGAATAATATAGATGCAATATATGGTGAAGTAGAAAGTGATAATACATGATGAAATAAGATTCAGTTCATATTAATTATGAAATTTTTGACATGATACACATAAAGTTTTCTATTCTGACCTCAAGTTAGGATAAGCAGCTTTTCTGACATATTACTTGTGAGTACATGAATAACATGATCGTAATTATAAGTTTTGCAACTGTGAAATGATTTAAATTTGATATATCAAAAAAGTTGCAAACTCACCAACGAAGTTGGAACATTCGAAATATTCAGTTTATAGTTCTGGATGAAAACCTCAATGAACTCTAGATTACATCAGTGAAAGAGAATATTTACAG
>WOGJ01283783.1:0-10036 GCA_015342185.1 Leptinotarsa juncta
CTTCACATAAATGTCTTTTTTTTTTATTTTTTGACTGAGAGACCCCGTTAATCTATTTTGCTGTACATTTCTCCAGTCGCTAAGATTATCCACTTATATATATATATACCAAATTTTCTAAGAGAAATATATAGTATAGAACACTCGGTAATTGATAGTTCACAGAAAATGAAAGCAGAAGAGGTGATTCAGTTGTTTTTGACCGTTCGTTTCTTCGAAAGTTTAATAGTGAATAGTGAGGGGTTTGAGGCACTCTTTGACAAAATGATCTACTGAAATGAAATTACTTAGTATCAAATGCGAAAAAAAATACGTGAATGCCGGCAAGTGCAACAAATGCTAGGGGACATTGTAAAACACACACTTTGGGTTGGTATTTCATTTTCTGCTTATCTCATTTCTTTTTTCTCAATGTTGCTTTTCTGTCAAATGTCATAGATCGAATGGAGCATTCATCAATCTGTGACCTGTGACTGATGCACAGAACATTCATAACAGAAGAGATGGTTTAGGTCAATCCACTTTGATTATTTTCCACAAAAAAGTATCAAGTGAAAAATTGAATCATAAAGTATCTGATACAGTTTAGAATGTATCAGCTTTTTTTCAGGTCACCCATGTCTTCTTCAAAAAAGTAATTCTTTCAAACATTCATTGACTCATTTGAAATATAAGCCATCATTTCGGAAGTTCCAAAAAATTGTTGCTTTCCCATGAATAAAAACATCTCCAGTATAAGAACGTCTATCTTAGATACGAACTCCGCAATAAGCGTCAGGAAAACCAATAAGCTCTCCTTTACCATTTTCCAGATGTTAATGCACAGTCAAAAGTACCTTTCAAATATCTGAGCACTGACTCAATCGGTTCCTCCAACATCATCTTGGGTCCATAATCCATCTGGTTAAGGTGAGGAAGACTAGCTTCAAGCGATGTCTCAACATTTGAACATTGAGAATCAATTGATGTATACTTTTTCGGTAGGAAATAGTTAATTACATTTACAGTGAAAGAAAAGCCAGTAAAATATTGTAGATTTCCCAGTACAGGCTTGATTGGCTTCAAGCTACCCCAGAATAAATCACGATAGTTATGAATTTTGTTGAAATTTTTGCATTGGCCTGATTGATGATGTCAGAAAGACATTGGTTCCTGATAATGCGTTTCAAGATTTGGACATTACTAGATTGTTCTGCCATATAGGTATGCTAAAATGAATGAATGACGTAATTTTATTTCGTTCTTCAGAAAAAAGGGCATATATATTACTATAAATTTGAAACAAATTTACAAATGGTAGAACTATGACTGATGAAAATAATTCCTACCTACGGGTTCTTTTCACAAAATCCAAAACTTATTGGCAGTGGCAACACTGCTAAATAGATTACACAGCAAATATTAGTCTGATATTTGACAGTTTTTGTGTAGAATTGTTAATCATTCTTTAATAGTTTCTGAATTCTTTAAGTTGTATATTCTTACATATACAAAAAAAATATGGGTCTGGTTGAAACAGACGTCGAAATGAAGAACGCTGATAGCCCTCCAGGTTTGGAAGCTGGGGACAGCAAACGTGATACAGACCTACAAAGTGTTTTGGAGATTCGTGAGCATGCCAGGCAAATAGAGAAGTCCGTCACTAGTAAAGAAAACCGTTTTATTCTAAGAGTTCTACGGTGTTTACCAAATACAAGAAGAAAACTGAATGGTGTAGTTCTGAGAAGTCTTATCAATCAAATCTATCCAGTCTCCGAACGTGAAGCTCTGCTGAATTTCACAGAAGAAGCTGTTGGAGATTTAGACACCACCCAGGCAAGGGCTAGGTCTGCCACCAAATCTCCAGTACCAGAGGTTGATACATATATAAATTTATTGATTTTGGTTCGTCTCATCGATACCAATAAACTACAAGAAGCAGAAAGGTGTTCTCAGGCACTAATGAATAAAATAACATCTCAAAATCGACGTACCATAGATCACATAGCTGCCAAGTGTTACTTTTATCACTCCAGAGTTGCTGAACTTTCAAATAAACTTGATTCAATCAGAGCTTTCTTACACTCACGTCTTCGTACTGCTACGCTTCGAAATGATTTTGAAGGTCAAGCAGTTCTTGTCAATTGTTTACTAAGAAATTACCTGCATTACTCGTTATATGATCAAGCAGATAAACTGGTGAGCAAATGTGTATTTCCAGAGACGGCCAGCAACAATGAATGGGCAAGATTTTTATACTATTTAGGTCGTATAAAAGCGGCTCGATTAGAGTATAGTGTTGCTCAGAAACATCTTGTACAAGCTATGAGGAAAGCGCCTCAGAATGCTGCTATTGGATTCCGCCAAACAGTGCAAAAACTCACTGTCGTAGTTGAGCTCCTTCTGGGAGATATACCGGAAAGGCAGATATTCAGACAGTCCAGTATGAGGCATTCTTTGGCTCCATATTTTCAGCTGACTCAAGCTGTTCGTATGGGAAATTTACAACGATTCGGCGAGGTGTTGGAGAATTTTGGACCGCAGTTCAGGCAAGACCATACGTTCACGCTGATTTTACGTTTACGTCACAATGTCATTAAAACGGCAATAAGATCCATCGGATTATCTTACTCGAGAATTTCTCCTCAAGATATTGCCAAGAAACTGGGACTTGATTCAGCGGAAGATGCTGAGTTCATTGTTGCGAAAGCGATTAGAGACGGAGTTATAGAAGCAACCCTTGACCCTCAGGCTGGGTATATGAGGAGCAAGGAAAGTACAGATATTTATTGCACGAAGGAACCTCAAATGGCTTTTCATCAGCGAATATCGTTTTGTTTGGATTTACACAATCAGAGTGTGAAAGCAATGAGATACCCTCCAAAGGCTTATGGAAAGGAGCTGGAATCTGCTGAAGAAAGGAGAGAAAGGGAGCAGCAGGACTTAGAACTAGCGAAGGAAATGGCCGAGGAAGATGATGACGGTTTTCCATGAGTTTTTAACATTATTTGTGTATTTAATGAATTTTGATATTGCTTTTGTTCTGTATACTTTATTACTGAGTAGATGTTTGCAATAATCTGTAGTTGATATTTATTTACATCAACTAGTATTTCAGTACTGAAGATTTTGTTTGGAAATATATTGATTGCTTTGTTTGTATACTCGAGGAAGTTTGTTTGTAATATTAGTTTCATGAATCGAAAGTCTACGGAATCCAATCTTCTTGTTATCACCCAACAACTCTCCAATACTTAGAATCAATTATTGACTGGTGTCTAATTACAATTTTCTCTAAAATGTTTTTTTTCACTGAATTTTATTCAACTGGAAAACGTTAATAGTTCTGCATTATATAAACACCTTAAAGTAATGAGGAAACACCACAAAAATCTCTTGAACAACGAAAAACTTAACTAGGTATGGTAACTGAGCAAGACTTAAAAGAGATAGTTTTAACTGCACAGGAAGTAAAATAAATTAAACTTTAGAAAAGTTCTATATTTATTGAAGTCAATTTGAGTTGAATAAATTTTTTTTTACAGAATTTTAAGCAACTGAAAAATGTTAGCTCTTGTGGATTTTATCAACAGTACTAACTGCACAGGAAGTAAAATAAGTGAAATTTCAGAAAGCTTAAATATTTATTAAGGTCGGTTTACGTTAAATCAAAACTTTTTTACTGAATTTTAAGAAACTGGAAAAATGCTAGTCCTTGTGGATGATATCCTCACCTTAAAGTAATATGAGGAAACACCACAACAAATCTCTGTTGAAGAATAGTAAAAAATTTCAATGGTAACTGAGCAAGACTTGAGAGAGAGAGTGTTAACTGCACAGGAAGTAAAATAAATGAAACTTTAGAAATCTTAAATATTTATCAAAGTCTGTTTTAAGTTAAATCAAAACTTTTTTGCTGAATTTGAAGCAACTGAAGAAATGCTAGTTCTTGTGGATTATATGCACACTTTAAAGTAATATGAGGAAACACCACAACAAATATCTGTTGAAGAATATTAAAAAGTAACTGAGTAAGACTTGAGAGAGACAGTGTTAACTGCACACAGGAAGTAAAATAAATGAAACTTTAGAAATGTTAAATATTTATCAGTCTATTTAAGTTAAATCAAAACTTTTTTACTGAATTTTAATCAACTGGAAAAATGCTAGTTCTTGTGGATTATATGCACACTTTAAAGTAATATGAGGAAACACTACAACAAATCTCTGTTGAAGAATATTAAAAAGTAACTGAGCAAGACTTGAGAGAGACATTGTTAATGCACAGGAAGTAAAATAAATGAAACTTTAGAAATCGTAAATATTTATCAGTTTAATCAAAACTTTTTTTCTGAATTTTAAGCAACTGGAAATATGCTAGTTCTTGTGGATTATATGCACGCTTTAAAGTAATATGAGAAAACAACAAATCTCTGTTGAATATTAAAAACATTACAATAGTAACTGAGCAAGACTTGAGAGAGACAGTGCTAACTGCACAGGAAGTAAAATAAGTGAAACTTTAGAATGCTTAAATATTTATTGTAGATTATATCAACACCTTAACGTAAAATGAGAAAATACCACAGATAGTCTCTTGTTGAAGAACATCAAAAAACTTGTTACTACGGTAACTGGGCAAAACTTGGGAGGGACAGTTTTAACTACAGAGGAAGAAAAATAACTGAAACTTTAAAAAACTTCAATCTTTATTAAACTCAAATTAAGTTAAACTTTCAGTCAAACTGATTGTATTTAATATAAATATATCAATATTCAATAACTATTATATATCTACTCTTTATACAGTAAAACCATGATAATTTACAGAACAAGATATAGACAGACAATATTGGCATTATAAAAAGACAACAAGAATCACAATAAAAATATCTCGTCATATAAATTAAAGGGTCTTTTAAAAAATAAATAAAAATGGCAAACCCGAGTTAATTTAAACAAAAAAAACAACTAAAAAATTTTGGTATAATCACTGGATAGACTTTTCAGTTCAATTCAAACTGGTGAACACTTAAACCTAAAAGCATACATTTTGAAATTTCTAGAAGAAAGTATTTTTATATTTCCACTGAATAAAATGTATATTACCTGGATTTATTCCCTATTAATCGAGTCGTGTTCATGAAAGAAAGATGAAAGAAATCAATGACTGAGTAAGCATCTAGATCATTGCCGCTCAAAAGTGCTTTACTCCTACATAGTGAACATGAAAATACATGCAACGAGTAAATATTGGAAAGAAATGCTTCCAACAACATTTTTGATGTTCAAAAAAAAATAATTTTTCCCACAAGAATATTTTGTTTTTTATTGGCCATTTTTAGGTTTTTTCACTTTCCACAATCTGAAAAATTATAATGGAGAACTTTATACAGAGTAAACTTTTTAGTTTATACAGTTACTGTGTAAGTATTTTCCACAATTTTCTACTTATCAGTAACTTCTATTTAATAATTGTGCCTACAAAAAAGTGCCAAGAATTTATACAGATACTTATCTCAACGTTTCGGAGACTGAAGTCTGTCTCCATCTTCAGAATTGAAAAATCTAACGAATATTGCAGTTTTTCCTTTGGTTTGCTTTATTTCCGAATGTCTTGCATAGATGTAAAAGAAAACTCCTTTGACATCTATGTCAATGTTTACAAAATAAAAGTAATCAAATAAAAAACTGTAAACTTTTTCCAACTCTGAAGATGGAGGCAAACTTAAACCTTCGAAACGTCAAAATGAGTATTTGTATAATTTCTTAGCTCTTTTTTGATAGGCACAATTATTATATACAAAAAGTTAATGATTAACAGAACATTTGTCTTTGTGGAAAATACTTTGAATTTATGTAATAATAAATCATCGGAGTGAACTGAAAGCATTTTTCTCAGTTACGATTTTTATATTTTTCAAGTTGTTGAAGGTGAAAAACAAAAAAAAAGTTGATAAAATTCTCCTGATTTCCTGCAGTGAGCTTGTGTATTTTTTTCAGAAACACTGAACACCTCATCATTTTACAGAGATGGCTAGACGTTAAGATTTATCGAACGGTGCCATTATAAAATTTAAAACACCTCAGAAGTTGTAACCTATGCTCCCTAAAGATTAACGTAGGATTCCTAGCTAGTATTAGTAATGGTTGATTAATTGAGAAGAACCAACCGCGAAACCTCGGTATTGCAATCCGCGGTAAACATTTTACAGTGAAAAATCATAATAAATTTTATAAAACGTTCACAAAACCGCGGTATTGTAAACCTTTTGTAGTGAAAAAATAAGTTTTATAATGGAATTTTACATTTTTTTTTACAAAATCGGGACACTAAACCGCGGCAAACCTTTCACAGTCAAAATCAAAATAAAGGTAATAATGAAATGTTATAAAAGGTTCACAAAACCGCGGTATTGTAAACCTTTTGTAATGAAAATCGCGGTATTGTAAACCGCGGTAAACATTATACAATAAAAATCAAAATATCAAAATAAAGATAATAATGAAATTTTTTAAAAGGTCACAAAACCGCGGTAAACCTTTTACAGTGAAAATCGTAATTAATTTCATAATAAAATTTTATAAAAGGTTCACAAAACTGCGGTATTGTAAACCGCGGCAAACCTTTTACAGTAAAAATCAAAATAATAAAGTTAATAATGAATTTTTATAAAAGGTTCACAAAATCCCGATATTGTAAACCGCGGCAAACCTTTCACAGTGAAAATCAAAATAAATTTTATAATGAAATGTTATAAAAGGTTTATAACACCGCGGTATCGTGAATCTTTTATAATGAATTGGTTGATTCCAATGTTATTGTCAATGTTACTTACATGTTCGTTAAAAAAGGTGAAAGTATGACCATTGCTTTGAGAGACTATACTTCATTGAAAAATCAAGAAATAACTCATAGAGAAACTCATGATTTTAATGAAGATATAAAAATTCATGAAATAAATATTACTAGAGTTTTTTCCCAACACCAACAAGTGTTTCGATCACCAAGTGATCATCTTCAAGAGGAAGATAAAACTGGGAAAAAACTCCAGTAATATTCATTACTACACCAAAGGTTCCAAACAGTACATCATAAATTCATGAAATAGTTTATGAAGAAGCTGGAAATGATAAGTCAAAAAATAATATTCGATTTGTAAAAGTGACAGGCTAAATGGACTTAACAGAAATAGATTTTTGATACAATCACCCGAATATTTTTTTCAAATATAATGTTAATTGGTACTGATCATCTGAAAATTTCATCTGAAAATTCCACCTGAAAAAATATGTTTCTCAATTAAAAAAAAATACAATTTCGAGTTTAGGGCTGGTATGCTTCCTCAACCTGAACAGAAATACTGTTTCTCAACGCCCGTTTTGCTAAACCAAGTTGCATCATGAGGAATTGCCATCTCCTGATGATGATAACGTAATTATCAAAACGGGCTTCGAGAGACATTATTTTTATTGTAGTGTGGAAAATGTGATATTTTCAAGAAGGTGTTTTACTCTCTCCCCCTATGATACTTTGATTCCATTCTGAAATAAATTTCTTATTACTACTATCAGTAGAGAAACAAGTTAGCAAAGGGTCTGACATTCACTTAAACTTGTATTATAAATTGACAGCTGAAATATTTGCCCTTTTTTGTTTTTAAAAATGAATGGAGGTGCTGCAAAAAAGTAATGATTGACAGTGAAGATCCAACTGAGAAAAATGCCCACTGTAATAAAAAATAATACACCGAGAAATATTAATAAAAAACTCTAATCCTCCCTTCTTAGATGATAAGAAGAGTACTGATTAACCATCTCTGAGACAAAATTTTACTGAAAAAAATCCATATTATTGTATAAAATGGAGATTAGCACTTTTTGAACCATTTAAAAATTACTAGATAAGAAATGTTTATTGAAAATCATTATCAAAACTCACTAATAAAATTAGTTTTGATTATCACTACAAAAGGTTTATAAAACTGTTATATTGTAAACCTTTATAGTAAAATTCAAAATAAATTTTATAATATAATTTTATAAAAGATTTATAAAACCTCGATATTGTAAATCTGTTATAGTGAAAATCAAAATAAATTTTACAATATATTTTTATAAAAGGTTTACAAAATTATGGTATTGTAAACTGAGGGAAACCTTTTACAGTGAAGTTAAATTAAATTTTATAATGAAACTTTACGAAAGGTTTACAGAATCGCGGTATTGCAAACCGCGGTAAACAATTACAGTGAAAATGTAAATAAATTTTATAATAAAATTTTATTAAGTTTAAAAGCCGCGGTATTGTGAATCGCGATAAACCTTTTATATTGAAAATAAAAATAAATTCTATAACAAAATTTTATAAAAGATAACGAAACTTCGGTATTATAAACCTTTTACAGTGAAAATTGAAATAAATTTTATAATAACATTTTATTGAGTTTACAAAACCGCGGTATTGTAAATCGCGGTAAACCTTTTACACTGAAAATAAAAATAAATTCTATAATAAAATTTTATAAAAGATTTAACGAAACTTCAGTAATGTAAACCTTTTACAGTGAAAATCGAAATAAATTCTATAATAAAATTGTATAAAAGGTTTCACAATATCGCAGTATTGCAAACCTCTTATAATAAAAATCAATATAAATTCGATGATGAAATTTTATAAAAGGTTCTCAAAACTGTAGTATTGTAAACAGCAGTGAACCTTTTCAGTGAAAATCAAAATAAATTTTATTAGTAAGTTGAGTATTAGCGTATTTATTGAATCTGAAATTTGAAGAATCTTCTGAGAATGTATTATGTGGTACTTAATTGTTGTAACAAAAATACCTTTGATATATTTTTTGATTGATTCGGCCGTTAATTGATGAAGATCCATAGTAATTTCAAAAACTACACCTCAGAGATTAAATCGTGAGGTGTAGTTTTTGAAATTACTTTTGATATAAGTTAGAGTATCCACTTTGAATATGACACTGACTACCATAAGTACTGCATCCTGCTGAAAATCAACTGAAATAGATATCACTAAAGCACTCAAGAAATATTTGAAAAATCCTTGAACAGAGCTGAATGTCATCAAATATTAAAAATATATGCTATAAAAATAGTAGACTGACAAATTTGCCGAAAATAAGCAATAGAAATATTGATAGAAACTGTAATTCTCTACAGTTTGGTGACTAAACTCGGTACTCCAAAATATCTACTTGTGACTGGCAAAAAATATTTCACCCAACTACAAAAAAATTATGAAATGGCGGAAGAACCTTACAACCTATTCGCCAAGTTCACAAAATGGAGCTAAACGACGGCCCAATTAAAGTGAGAGAGAGAAGTTTCAAACCTTTCTTCTGGAAATGGAGGGGTTTGTATTCATGGTTGAACGCATGTACCTCTGAGATTAAATGATTGGCATATGTGGAATTTATTTTTCCACATATGCTGAAAACTATATTTGTGTTCCTTTATTCGGGCTTTGAACGTTCTTCCAGTTTGATCTATATAAGATATCGGACATGACCCACATGATAATTTATTTATACACTCCCAATTTTTGTGAAACTAACTTTTATCTTTGTTATTCTTAATGTGCATCCTTAAGATGTCGTTACTTGTGAAATCAATATTCACACGTTTGTTGTGCAGAAAATCTGAAATATTTGTAATGGGTTGGCCTTACAAAGCTTGACTGTATAACTTTTTTGATAATAATGTATCAGCCCGCTATCATAATCATTGTTGACGGCTATTTGCTTTATTATATTCAGTTCTTTATTGAAATTCGCTTCTGACAAGGGTACATTTATCAGTATTTATCAATAACTTTTGTTATTGTCAAGTTAACTACAAACATGATTTTTCAATTTATCGTAAACCGGCACATACAGATATTATCATTCACAATTCGCCCACTCACTCATATCGGCATAAGGTAGCAGCTTTCAACAGTATGATCCACAGACTGATAAATGTACCCTTGTCAGAAGCGAATTTTAATAAAGAACTGAATATAATATAGCAAATAGCCGTCAACAATGAT
>WOGJ01283879.1:0-13593 GCA_015342185.1 Leptinotarsa juncta
TAGTGAAATATTGTAAAAATAAATTAGTTTAAGACAGTCAGTTCGTTAATTCGTTACACTATATAACAATAAGAAAAACTTTGAAATGCCTCTATTCAACTCTGCTCATATATCTATAACTTCCATACAGAATAAGAGTTCGTTCATAAATGTTTCATGAGTCATCATATTTCGTTGAAAAGTATATGTAGAATATTATTCATACTTTTTTGCATCCTGTATCCCAAACTTTTATTTGTATTTGTTCAGTTCTTATATTGATAATGAATATTAATGCATTTACTCATTTTTCGCATAATTATGCAGTATACAACTTCCAACGTATTCCGTTTTCTCCTGGACATTTTACTTAAATATATTTCACGAAGAGTCCACATTCCCTCTCAAGAATTAATTAAAAATTCCAAACCGTCTTGCATTCTCAACATTTGCATTTGAATCCTCAAACATAGCCTTAGATACATTTTACTGAAAAATGGATCGTAATGGGTCCGGAACCTTTTAGGTCCATTATTTTCACTTGATTAATGCTTGCTAATCCGCTTTTAGCATGAATCATTGAAATTATAATAGAGCAGTGATTGACTGAGCGCATTTTCTATAATCATTAGAAATGAAACGAACCAACTATGATCGACGATTTTCGTTAAATATTTTTTTTTTATTTTCGTTCCCCTCTCTTTAACAAAAAGAGAGTGAAAAACGGAGGAGGCAAAAAACTAAACAGTGAAGTTTGTAATGATACAATATTTCTATTGAGTATCATTCCAACCGATTCAATAACCGAATTTTTACAATTCGATTTTATCTTGGACATCACCCAAGATTGGTTAACCCCAAATTGTGTCCAAATATTCAACCTAGTATTATTACTTCATTAACAAACTATATACTGGTTAAGATTTCCACTCACGATTCAGACGTAACTTAGAAAGCTATCTCTCCTATCGACGAGAGGAAATGCGGGAACTACTAACTTTGATGTTATGTGGTTCACCAAATTCATATGTTGCGTTTATCAACCACCTAGCGATACATAATATAGGAGAATCTTTTCTACACTTTTCTATCATCCATGGATGCATATTTTCCTTTTTCAATGAAACGACCTTCTAACGGCAAACCTCGGTTTAACAAAAATTGCGAGCAAGCTATCGGCTCCAAAAATCTCGCCTACCGGCAGTGGTGCGAAAGTCTAGTGACAAAAATTGAACTAGGTTTATTAGTGCTGGCAACAGCTGAAAACTTATTATAAATGAAAGCAGAGAACTTCACAATCAGAGAATTAAGAATAAACTGCTTGCCAATCCTAACGGGTCTAGATCCCTCTGGTCGGTAGCTATAGTTGTCAATCAGAACAAAATCTACAATTCCGCCACCAATACAAGACGATGGATTAATTGCAACAACGCCCATAGAAAAAGCTAAACTACTAGCTGAACAATTTGCGCCCCACTTCACAGTCAATTTTCTGGGAAAGGCACCACCCACTATTCCCACACTGGAATTCACAATACCGGAAATTACTTTTCGACAGCGTTTAGTTAGGGGAATTTTGAAACATCTCAATATCAACAAGGCCTCTGGCCCTGAAGAAGTGTCCTTCAGCATACTTAAAAAGTGCACAAATGAACTCGCACCAGTATTTTGCAAACTTTTCATCCTGTCTGACAAGAAAGGAGCTCGCGTTCAGTCTATTTCCAAAAAAGGAAAGAAAACTCTTCCAAATAACTGTAGATCAGTCGCTTTTCTATAGGTGATATCGAAAATCATGGAGAAAGTCGTAAACCATATGGTGG
Organism: Leptinotarsa juncta; assembly: GCA_015342185.1. Classification (NCBI taxonomy): domain Eukaryota; kingdom Metazoa; phylum Arthropoda; class Insecta; order Coleoptera; family Chrysomelidae; genus Leptinotarsa; species Leptinotarsa juncta. The sequence goes on from WOGJ01283879.1 coordinate 1,800, forward strand.
TTTACGGCTTCATCAATATGGCTTCCAGAAACAAAGTTTAACAGGCGACCTTCTATTTGAAATAACGCAATAGAGAAACATGGAAAGCCAAGAGCTGTTGCGCTTGATATTTCTAAGGCCTTTGACCGTGTGTTGCATAAGGGTTTGCTGGCCAAACTCAGATGCTATAGCTTCTCGATGGATGGATATCTCTCGAAAAAATCCAATATATTGCTTGGTGGACGACAGCACACTTGTCTGGTCATTTCTGGACATCGGCTGTGGATGAACATCTTCACCGGCAGCAGGAGGCGAAATATCTTAATAAGGATCTGGAAGTAATATCAAATTGGGGTGAAAGTACCCGGGTTCAATTCAATGCCACAAAACCCTAGGCACTGATTTTCTCTAAAAAGATTAATGTTTCCGAACCGGATATGATAATGTCAAAACAGACAGTTCCGCTTTCTGCATCGATGAGTTTGTTGGGGGTTAAAATGAACATCAATATGTATTGTCACAATTATGTCGTTCGAATTGCAAAACGTGCTTCTCAAAAGCTTGGAACACTGTTCCGAACCAGAAAACTGTTCACACCTCAGCAAATTTTGTTACTTTATGCAGCTCATATCAGACCTTCTTTTGAATATTGTTCTCATGTATGGAGCTCCACCCAAACATACCCTGAAGCTGCTGGATTCCATCCAGAAAGTACCTAATTGGAGACGCGAACATCACTTGCAACCTTGATAGTCTGGAACATTAAAGAAAAGATGGAGATGTGTCTCTCTTCCATAGATACTTCTAAAGAAAGTGTTCAAGTGACCTGGCACATTTGATTTCATCAAGAGCGATATAAATCAGAAATTCGCGATGGACTGTGGCTGTTCATCCCTTTGAGCAACTCAGTATACCTCGAACTTAACTGTTTAGAAACTCGTTCATTTGGAGAGTGGCGTTAATGTGGAATAAACTACCTGAGAAAGTTTTTCCAAATGGATTCAATTTCCAGCGATTCAAATCCAATATGAATCACTACTTCCGCACAGGCACCGCTCTTAGAGCGCCCTAAGGATTTTCCTGTAGTGCTTGTGTTTCGTCCTTTAGAAAATCGAAAACAGATCATATTATGTCTCTACAGTTTCTATTGAAATAATGTTAAGGGTAGGTAAACCGTAGGGTAAATTGGTCATCTTGTGGTCATCTTGAAGATGATCGAAACGTAAACAAATTTGTGATAAGACCCAAATGGATAAAAAGTGGAATTCCAAAGTTATTTCAAAACCGAACATGATAGTCGATGCCTGAATACATACTTTGGTTTCGTTAAGTGTCAGAATCTGAGTACCTACTTTTAGTTTGCAATGTTGATGCACTGAAATATAATTTCAGTTGAAGCCTTTATGTAACAGATACCACTTTGAAAGTAACTGAAAGTCTGACAGCAACTTTAGTTGTCATACATTTTGTTTTTGAAGATATACTCACATCAAGCAGAAACAGTGGGTTTCAAATAACATCTGTGGGATAAATATTTTGAATCACAGATACGATGTGTTCTGTTCAAAAATCTGTTAATCAGCTTTCGCACCCCTATGAACGACAACCATCAGAAGAAGAAACTTGTGCGAGCTAAGGACAAACGAGGTCTCACCTTTTAACGTGTGATTCCAAACACGAGTTGGATGATAGCGAGTAAAAATTGATTGCTCAGCCTGGAATTTCAACCAGCAACAAACAAAGCACCCACGTCGAACCGACCGGCTACCGTTTGACCGTCCGGATATTTACATTCTCATTGTGACAAATAACTGGTTAGAACGATTGGAAAAACTGATTGAAAAAGAAATTGAGGATTCGTCAAGACTGCGTCAAAAAGTACTCCAACTTAACAGGCTGATCTAATTGGTTCAAAGGAGTAGGCGGCGTTATTCTATTCCGTAGCCCAGGAAACTCCAATGTCACCTCACTAGTCTTGGGGGATGGCCATAGATAAAGGATTTCTGTTGATATTCTGAGACCATTACATGACTTCAAACTTCTGGGTGCTTTTGAAAGTTCAAAGATAATGAAGATAGGCATGAGAAGAACTATGAACAGCGATAAAGATCCATTCCTAAAAAGCCATTGTTTATTCTTATATAGAAAAACAACTCCTATTTATTCGAAAACTGTTTTGACTTGTACTTCAGCAGTCATGCGTGAATGGCTGGAATTGAAATGTTGATGATTTTGTTCATTATCAAAGGTTTCGAAGGAAATTGGAAACATGAAACCTGTTAACATTATAAAGTCCTCTTGGAGCTCAACAGTTTTAATAAACAGGTAATATTGCTATTATTGGGAAATTACATTTTGTTATAGAGGGTATCAATTCCATCTTCTCGATTTTCTCAGCTTGGAGCATAAATTCATTTCCAGAGTATCTTTCAGGTTATTAATATTGTATAAGAGTTATCGACTGAAACTTCTCCGACATGAAAGTTAGGAATGGAGGTAAACTCGTGTAGAATAAAGTCTGGATTCATCCAATCGAGACTAGATAATGGATGGATTCGTCTTCATCAATACTTGATGAAATTGCAGCATCGCAATGATGTCGGCCATTACGGAAAATCAATCTGAAAGAGAGGTTCACTCTATCAGCAGAACGCTTGCAATTTATTTCAAATGACTCTGAAATAATTCATAAAAACTGAAAAAATTATGATCATACAAAAGTTATTCTGATAGACTATTTGGACATAATTCAGTCAATTATCAAATATCTGTGAATACTATGAACAGAATCCAGATATCTCTGGATACTTGATAATGAACAAAACTATTCTTTCGTAGCCTGCATTTCGCCAACCAAGTTATTACAATCAGGAGATGACTATTTCTCCACAAATTGGTAACTAGTCATCTCCTGATGAATCTAAAGAAATAAACTTTAAAAGTTCAAGTCAGTCTCGGATATACCTACACAGTAGGTTGAATGTACTAACGCCTATCAAAAAAAATTACTCTCCTGGCTAATACCACGAAGGGCGTTGGATTATATCCGACAGGCGTCAGTGCATGAATCTTCACAGAAAATTCCCTGCATATGCAATTGGCAATACTGAACTGAAAGAGTCGACCTTCAATTTTGGAACAGACACACTTGCAGACCGGTTTCGGGCTCATTAGCCACTCGTCAGAGCAAAATAGTGGCCATCATCGACCTAAAGTTAATGATATTTCATAATTGGAAATTGGAATTCTTTCAGAATATTTCATTCCTCTTCCTAAATTGGAGCGAACAACAAAATGCCACTTCATCTAGTGGACGAGGTACTTACCAACTGAATATCTGGTGTATGCATCGTCTATGCTTGAAGACTAGCAGTAAACAAATCTAAAGAAATGAACTTTAAACGTTCAAGCCAGTCTCGGATATACCTACACAGTAGGTTGAATGGACTGACACCTATCAGAAAACAACTACTCCCTTGGCTAATACCACTAATGTCGTTGGATTCCTGATGATGCTAATTTAGTTAGCGAAAGGCGCATCGAGAGTTGATTTGTTAAATACTAGAAAACGTCTTTCTAATAAGTTCATTCCATGTTGAAAGTTTCAATTCTACCTATTTGATGGAATTTACATAATGAAAATCCAGTCCAACTGTCAGCATGCACATGTCTGAGAGAAATATTGTGTAGTGAAATTCTACTCAGAATTAGAATACATTAGAATACATTTTTTTTTGCCAATAGCGATGAAGCTCCGTAGGTAGCTCGGATAGTCATTTACATAACCTATGCAAAAAGTAAAGTTAATGACCATATTGTCGATGCCGCAGATATAAAAACAGTGTGATCATATTTGTTGATATAAATATCAATCTTTGTGTCGATGAGATTACAAAACTCTCAGATGAAGCTAGTGGGAATCAGAAACATCAAACAATTCACACACATATGTTCCAGGTTATCAAAACGGCATTTGGAATCAGAAAATGTTTTCTAATTACCACGTTCAGCTCTTGATACTGCTGGCTCAAGACCCATTATAGCTTGTTGGGCTTCAACAGCACTCAACAGTCCTTCCACCACCCACAATCCGGCCTTCTTCGTCAGAGCAGAATACATCTGAATGTGCGCATACTCTTATCACAAAAGGCACAGCCTACGTGAACTGTACTACTACACAGGTAGCTGACAGCTTGAAATGTCCCTGCGTCTCCGAAGGATGTTCTCTTCTTCGGAGACTGGTAGGTAAAGATGCGGATAAAGTTGTCCGTAAGGTTATGGAAGCGTAAATATACTGCTGTACAGGCTGTTGCTAATGTGGTATTCAGTTGTATCCTCGCAATTCACCTCAGCTTGGTTTACAGTATTCAATGTGAATCAGAGATTCAATATGAGATTGATATGAGATAACATTGAATTATTGGATCCACGTCGCGCTGTGATCTCAGCAAAAAAAAGGCGTTACCAGGTCTGGACTCTCAGGTACTGATACAGTAAACGATATTGACTCGTCGATACAATGCACTTCTTCGAAATTAACTATGCAGTGTGATGCATATTGTTCAGCAAGTAATTTTGATTTCTCTGTAGTTGTTACCATCGAGCCGTCCACTTTTGTTATTGGCGAAATTGGGGAGTTGATGGAGTTTGGACTAATAAACTAATCTGAAAGATCTAGAATGGTTGTGATTTACAACCAGTGCATTTAAAAATTCATGATTCATAAACGCATTGACAAAATTGTCACGATTTGCTTAGCTAGAAGTTTCTTTCCATTGTCCGTCAACGCTAATATATTCCCAACGCCAAACCGTTATTTTGACACCTCGACACGTGTTTCGATCACCAAGTGATCATCTTCAAGAGAAAGATCAAACGTTCTGATATATTTTAAAAGATACTGCCTAGATGAAACTCTAAATTGAAATTCTGAAGATAATTACACTTCCATTTTTTTATTTTTGGAATCATCTTCAGATTTTTTCCTATTGAATCAGTATAAATAGTTTGAATGAAAGTAAAGATCGAAGGCAAAAAGAAGTAATATTAATGTTGACCAAATGATATAACATTAAAGATTGTCATTGAAATTCAGAGATCATGAAAGTCTTTTTCTCACTCATTCAATTTGGATAATGATGTCACCTGGAAAGTGACATATTGAAAATGATACCATTCTGAATCCTATATTTTAAAGTGAGAGATCTCATAAACGTAAATATTGAATAAAAATAATTATTCAGTGTCGCAAATAAAATGATACATTTCCGCTCTCTTTCTCTCCACATCAGTCAAAAACACAATACCAACTTGTTTACCCAACTTTGAATGACCAAATCTACTCTGAATGAATTCGCTTCAACCTCCCCATGCCAGCTCTCATGGACAACAAATGGTGACGCTAAAAAATCATCAGAAGATTAATTAGTCGTGTCGGATAGTGATTGTGTTTGTGAACTTAGCCAATTCGTGTGAATAACAAGGATACACGGAGAGAAAATAATGTAGGAAAATTGTTCTCGATTCCTCAAATGGAGGAGTTCAAAATTAATGAAGATTAAATCGTTTTTACCGAATATTGCTAGAAAAGATTTTTTTTCAAAAATTTCAAAATGAGTAGAATTTGTTTGTGATTTCAACGTTCCGATCTGAAACGTTTTGCAAAACCTTCATCTCTCCAGACGGGATTTCAGTTCCCAAATTGAATTTTTAAAATGTTTTAAACTAGGGTTGGAGATTGAGTGAAACTATTGAAAAAAGCTTCGAAAGATATGTAAGTTTCGAATGCCAAATATATAAAGAAAGAAGGTTATTCTCCCAAAATATAGGGGTGTAACCCAAATATCACAAAATTCCATTTGTAGAAAATTTATCTGTTGAACTGACGGAAGAAATAAAGTTGTCTTTTTCTAATGAAAATATAGTTGGAAAGCATTTTTTTCTCGAAACAAAAAACAAAAACACCACAAGAAATACAATACAATACTGTGTACATATTGAACTGTGGAAGCTGTCACAAATGTTATATTGGTCAAACCAGATGGTATCTTAAAACACGAGTTTTAGAACAAATGTGAGACTCTAAGAAATTGAATTTAAAAAACCCCACAGCTCTCGTTAAATATGAAAGAAATATAGACACATTTTTGGATTTGATCATCCAACTATTCTAGGTGTTTAACCATATTTATTAAAAATACTTTTGAGAGCGAAATGATACATATCCTCAAATGCGATAGTGTTAACACTAGAAGAGATGTCGATGGCCTTAATACTGCACATTTCAATTTGATACCTAAAATACCTGAATAATTTACACTCTTTTCATTCTTTTTCTTTCTGTCATTGCAAAACAGACACCACCTTATCACAATCACAGATAAAACCATTCGTTTGTTTCATGTCGTTTTGTGTTGGTATTGTCTCAAAATTTTGTTGGTGCAATAGTTTTAATTTTTATTTTTCAAATACGTATCTAATATGTCTAATGGTTTCTAAAATATTATTATCATCAACACGAAAAAACTACTTTTCGGTGAGTAATTTAGTTGAGAACTCACTACTTCTTGTGAAATTGAAACAATAATAATCGTATAAGTTTTGTGGAAGGTATATTCATAGAAATTCATTGTTACAGAGCCCTGAAGAATTTGAAACGTCGGCAAGAATACAATTTTTTTAAAGAAAAAATTTATCCTGTTACCCAACCAACCCATTTTTCAGAAAAATTATTAGATAATATATTTTATGAAAAATTCCAAAGTTGAATAAATTTTCAAAACAAACATTCAAAACTGTTTGCATTTTTCCTGTTCAGTGGGAATCGGCAAAGTTTATTTGTGAATTTTGATGAAGTATCTGAAATGTTTCAATTGAATGGGTATATTTTTAGGAAATACTAATTTTTGGGAAAGAAAGTTTTTGGTCTTTCTTTTCCAAATTTCAATCTCTCCTAAAAATATACCCTTTCAATTTAAACAAAGTTTCTATGTCTGGAATTCAATCAAATAAGCGGATGAATATTATTTACGTTCTGTCTTCAACGACATGGGTGGATTGAACCCAACGAATTGAGTGTTTCTTCTTATAATGTTTTCCGTATTTGCTACTGAATAGCCGATAAAGTGTCTTACGGCGGAACATCGAATGTCTAGTTAGGGCTCAATAAGCGCCTCATTACTTCTTTCAACTTTAACGCCTTTTTTTCTTGAAACGACCTAACGAATCACCCTCTGAAGTTCTGTACCGTAGTTGGGAAACACCCTGTATATGTTATTCTTATAACAAATGTCAAAGCAATGAAAAGTTTTCCATTTATTACACTTGGGCAGATTCTCTGTTGATCTATATTTATTTATGTTTTAGATTTTGGAAGGTTAAATAATTCTGAAAGCATTTTACGGCTCACTCCTTAATAAATTGTAATTTTTAGTCACTCCTAGGAAACATTGCATCAAGCGGAGATATCAATGAGTGCTCCCAAGATTGCCATATAATGGAATTAAAAAAATAATATGAAAATTGTTTGTCCAGAATAATCAATAGAGTGCTGCTGAATTGTATGAAATGAACCCAAAATCGTAGCCACATTGCACTTTGTGCCAGTTTGTGGAACAGCCGGTGCAAAAATTGATGACGTGGTGTATTTTGTTTCGACTCAATTATATAGGTATAGTGGAAGATTCATACTGGTTCATACTGGTTTTCATAGACTCACACTATATCAAAAGTAAAACATTAAAACCTTTTGTCACCTCAGTTTCCGAACTTGAATTTTTTATTGAAATCACTAAAAGTTTGAGTAGAGCGCTGCATCTGCTGACACGAATCTATATTCAGCGTCTGTTAATGTTTCAGAACCAGACACAGAGATCGTAGGCGGACCTGAGCTGTTCATTGATCGTGGGAGCACTATCAACCTCACCTGCGTCGTCCGACATAGTCCCGAGCCACCAGCATTTATATTCTGGAACCACAACGATGCTGTGAGTATGCAATTTACCAGTAGCGTTCGTGATAGCCGCCGCTTAGTTCTAACTTATAATTCACGGATTTTCAAATTTGCGACTGCAAATGGGGCGACTATAAATGTATACCGCGGCGGAGGGAAAATTGACTACATTGAAACAGAGTTGTCTATTTTACAGGCAATGTCATGAAAAGTTAGTTTTATTAGTCCTGGGAAAGCACCGTCGATCCCTCCCTTCTGGGTTGAAATAGAAAAATAACGGTGGTTCAAATGAAAGTTCGAGAATTCTAAATTGAAATAAAGCGACAGATGGTTGAAATATCTGAAGTCAGGCTGCTTTAGAAGGCAGTCCCCATGACCGTTTCTTCAAACACATGAATGGAAAATTATATATTTCGAAACCACTACGATGTAGTCTCCATTTCTTGGAATGAATTATAGCATTATTCGACTTTCGAACAAAGTTGTTGAGTATATGGCCATAACTCACATCTTCGAAACAATCACGATTGACCAGATTTATAACTCACTACCTCTAAGCCAATCACAGATGAAGGAATTAATATCTTTATAATTTTTCTTCCAACTATTTTCAATCGCAAGTAAGCCTTCATAATTTCCTACTTCAAAGTATGTTTCTAGCCTCATACTTGAATCAGTGAACTACGAGTTGAGAATATATAATTTTTAACGGAAAACACGGATAAAGACATAGAGTCTGAAATTGAGAACGAGTGTATCCAAATTTATATTGGTGCACCCACCAAGCTGAATTTCAAGGGACATTTAAAATCTTTCAATCTAAAAACTAATTTCGGTACATGGAACATTTCTCAAACAATCGACTCAAATTTCAAATGAATACCGAATCCGATACCACATTACAAAACCTGAATTTAATTGGAACCCCTATCGTAAATTGTGAGAACTTACCTTCCAATTGAAGAAGAAGTTGCTCTATTTATCCATGATTAATCGCAATAAAATCTAAAGTTTTCATGAAAATTGAGAAATTAAAGTGTCTATTTTTTATCGTTCTCAGCTGTCGCCAACTAAAGACGACAACAACTCCAGATTTCTCCGTCTTGACCACTTTATCTGGAGTTTAAAAACAGTGTGGTCGAAATTTCTCAAAACGGTATGCTGAACATGAAAGGACTTTCAGACTAGGTAAAAATAATTCGAGGTTTTCAAACCATTCCTTGGAAAGCAGCCACAAGTTCCTGAACCTAAGCGATACGGAAATTTTGCACTATGCAAACAAGGGTTGTAAACTCAATTATTTGGAATACTTGGAAATTCGTAAGCATATGCATTGTGGATGTAATTTGCTAAATCATCAAATCGATATAGTTTACTCACCAGCTGTCAAATTAGCGTATCCACATTGTCACAAGTAAACAAATTTCAGGTATTCAATTGAGTTAAGGACCTCTATTATTACCTACTTACAGTAGTGTATATCTACTGTAAGTAGATATACCCTTCTCGAGTTATTCGGAAAAAACCAAGAATGCTGTTTATCGTTTTATTCTAATGAAATTGTTATTTTGGAGAATATCAATAAATGGAAAAAAATGGTATTGTATTCGAAGCCTACTATGATGCTGTAATAATACCTAAATATTCGACCTGTCTTTTTTATTATGGATAGTGATGAAGCGATAAATCACAATCCAAGGGTACATCACATTTGATATTTTTCTAACGTTTCATTTAAAATAACCACCGTCATCAGTGATAACAATCAAACAGAAAAAACAATTTATTTTATCATGAACTTTTGGGAAATATTAAACCAATACGTTAAATTGTACCTACATGGCAATCTACTTTGAATGCTCGAATTGACGACATCTTTGTTGAATGCAGATACGGTGTCGGTCCAGACAATTTCTGTGGCAATTTTCTATCATAATAGGTGTAATACTGATACATGCATCTCTTCTTTTTTGTTTGAAATGATAGATATTTGCACTTGGTGTTGAATAAATGTTATCCGTTATATATCCCCATACAAAAAATCTAAAGGAATAAGATCTGGAAATCAAGCTGGACAGTCAATTGGTCCATTGTTTCCAATCCATTCTCTTGGAAATATTGCACCTAAATGTTCCCTTACTATAGACGCATTATGGGGAGGAGCGCCGCCCTGTTAAAAATGTTGTATTTCACGCCGTATATTTAGTGCAATTTATCTAAGTAGCCATCGAATACCATTCAAATGATGGTCGCAAAAGAAAGGGCCAAGGATGTTTGTTGTCACAATTCCCAACAGAACATTTATTCTGAATCTTTCTTTGAAATTGGTTTCCTTATATAAATGTCCATTTGTATTATTCCACCTATAATGGATATTTCTATCAAACCAATCATTGTCGGTGAATTTCGATTCGTCGGTACATCCTAAATAATGGATGTATGTTACTGGATGTGTGTGATTCTTCACAAAACCAGTAACCACACATTTTCCATAGCATATCAGTCGTTTCATCATTTGAATACATAAGTACTTGATATGTTCATGAACGTCTGGCAGTTTTCATCGCATAGATTTTCCTGCCATAGAAACCAAGCAAAACCCACGCGTTTAAAATGGTAAATGAATTGAGATGCCATTTGATCATGCCAAATTATACAACAATCAAATTTGGACCAAAAACTAATATTTTAATTACTTCCAGGATTGAGAATTATAAAAATATTAGGAATTATAATTGATTAAGGAGAAATAAATGAGCATTGAAAGAAGGATTGCGGCAATACAACAGTTTCCAAAACGAAAAGTACGAATTTTCATTGTGTTAAGGTACCTACCCGTCGAATTTATTGGGTTGTCTGAATTATTTTTTGAAAAAATCGAAACAATTCACAGAAGAAGTAATGACAGGACTGTAATTTAAAATTGTTCTCATTGATGATGTTAGTTATTTCAAATGAAACTCTATAAAAATATGAAATGTGATATACCCTTGGAATATTAATTTATCTCTTCATCGAAATCTGTAACGAAACAGACAGGTCCGTATGTAAAAAAAAAGTTGATGGTGGCCAAGTTGACATGAAATGTTTTATCGAATATTTATCCTTACATCGTCATAGTACACTTCGAATACAATAACATTTTCCTTTTCTTTTTTTTTGATATTTTACGAAATAGCAATTCCATTGTAAAAAATGCAAAAACGGTTTTCGTTTTCCCCGTATAACTCGAGAAGGGCGAGAGTCATCGTAAATTTTCTTCGACCATTGATACAGTTACCTTTCTTCCTATTTAATCGTCTTCGTATCTGTTACGGTTCAGAATATAGCAGATGGAAACTTATAAACCCAAGAAACAAGGGAATGATCAGGTTGATCTTCCTCTTGAAGATGACCACATTTTGATCGAAACACGTGTCGAGATGTTGAAATAACGGTTTGGTGTTGGAAAAAAACTCCAGTAATATTTATATAATTGTATCATTGAAGAAATATGCCATTTGTTGATGACTTCCATGGTAACGCATATACTATACCAGTACTATGCTGCTGTATTGCTGCTGTTCCAATGCGCTGCTTCTCTCTGAAAAATTACTTATAGATGTCAAATTTCATCACGATAGGTTAAGCGATGTAGAAGTTTATCACTTACCAACCAACCAACAAACATCCATTTTTATACATACGATTGAAAATTTCAAAATTTTGAGTACAACTTCGTCATTAGGAATATTTTTTGTCTGAATTCGACCGTTAATGTATGCCGTGGAAGTAATGAGAATTTGGATTAACGTATTCCGCAGAAAAATTTTCGTATTACCGGTCGTGCGTGACTCGAGGCGGTTACTCGTAATATTTGTTCAT
>WOGJ01283953.1:0-12809 GCA_015342185.1 Leptinotarsa juncta
TTCCTGCATATGCAAATGGCAATGCAACTGAAAGATTCGACCCTCAATTTTAAACGGCGTATTGATGTTAGAAGAGATCAATATACGAAATGAACGGAATCACAATATAAAAAACTTGATTGGAACACTCTGAATTCAGTTTTATTTCAATTTTGGATACTGAACTCATATTAAGAACATAACGACCCCTTTTTTAGGTTTGGCACAAGGGGAAGGTCTTTCACTTGTGTGTCCCCCCGATGCCCCTCTCATGTACTTTGCGAACCCCTACGATTGTACACTTTACTACGAATGCTATCAAGGAAACTTGTATGAGATGGGTTGTGCAATAGGTCTTGAATGGAATCCAACAACTTCGGAGTGTGTTTTACCATATTTATCTGGCTGCACTGCAAAAAGTGAGTATATACCTAAATGAATTTCACCACAGTACTGACAAATATATTTCAAACTGAGAGTTAGTACACACTAGACGTTCGGCGTTGCATTTGATGCTCCTTCTAACCGTACTACTAAGTCAAAAAAGTACCAGAATTGGGCAATGAAACACAAAATGTGTATCATTCTTCCAAATTCATTGAACCTCGTTAAAGGTAGACTCCTTCCTCAAAAAAAAAAATATCGACCAGAGCCATATCAGGTGCTTATGGTGGCTGTTCGAAACAATTTGTTGAGTTTTCGGTTATAAACTGGTTCACAATTATGGTGAGATGCGTTAAAATATAAGAATTTACTTTCCACCTATCTGGTCTTTCGCTTTCTGAAACGTCGCATAACGCTCAGATATTTATCTTCGTTCATTGTTTATTGTGAGTGCACAACACCGCGATAATAGAAAAAAAAAACTAAAAACTTTCGATGAAAAGAGAAATGATAATTTCTATGTTTTTACCACTTTTATTTCTAACTAACGTTAGTGCAGTTTCGTCCTATATGGACATTTTCAAACTCAAACAATAAACGAAGAATGATTCATTACATTCGCTAATATATACGATTCAGGTACTTGACTGAGTACCTGAGTACCTGAGACTAAGTACCTGAATTTACAGTTCACAATACGCATGTGCCAATTTAAAAACCGGAGAGTAAATTAAATCGATTTGGTACGATTTCCGTACTTTGCTTTGCTGGTGTAACAAAGTTCTTTTACGGTAATTGGATATTTGTGGATGCGTCATAATAATACTGCAGAAACCAGTTCAGATCTCAGAGTAATTATACAATTATTTTTTATTACTCTGAGGTTCAAATGAAGAGTGGAATGCAACTTTACAATGTTATAATAATGAATACCAAAAACTAAGACCAAGTATTATTGATTATGAGAATGTAATAAATCGTTATTCAGATGAAGAATTCGAAAGTCATTTCTGGTATATGAATTTCTATCACGTATTACACTGTAGACTTTGAAAATGTTATGTCTAATTGCACACCTGTTTCCGCATGAGCAGCATCGGATTTAAAAACAACAGCTTCCACTGAAATTTTTATTTCTGAATCAAATAAGGTGATTTTTCGTGTCGCCATCTTCGGGCTTTAAATGTCCTATTTCAAAAATATCCCCAAAATATTCTCAACGACCACTTTGACCTACCTCTTCAGATGGGTCGTCATTTTCTTCGTTCACGTCAAGTGAGAGAAGATAATGACGTCATAAATGACGTTTTCGCCGCGATCACAACGACCGCGGTCGTTATATGGAACTACCAAAGAAGCATTTTGATCGTTGTGAGTGATTAGTGGAACGCACGATAAATAGCATCTTTTTCTTCTAGAATTGAAAAAAGAAGACAAAATAGTATACGTTATGTTTTAATCAACGGTGGCTCGTGTTGTTTGAAAAAGTAATGAATATATTACCCAGTAAATAAATTTTATTTCGTAATTATAAATTTTAACCTCAAAGTAATATTTAAATGGTCAGATTTCAAAATATGATTTAATATTAAAGAATAACATTTTGTTGACAAAGCGTGTAATCAAATTATTAATATAAAATGTAAAATACAATATTTTCACAGAAAAATCAAACCCAAACAGCAACAAAAGGGGTTACTTGTTGGTGAATTTCAAATATAAAAGCCAACTTCTTTGTAAGGTATATTGATTGTAGTTTCATTATGTTTTTATTAAAAATACTACATTTTTGTGGGACAAAAATAATAGCTTGGAAAACATGTCTAACACTGCCCTCGATCCTTGAAGATTTTCAAAGTTTGTTGTCTTCATTCAGTTTCAAATATTGCAAATTGTTGAGCGAGTTTCATTATGGTTAGAAGAGCCAGAAATACATCTACGATTGATGTGTTCGTAGGTTGGTGTTACGTTGACGACCAGACAAGTCTTACCAGTACCCTGTATGGAACGTTACCCTAAATATGAACCTCATTTCACCTTTTCGGTAACGGTTACCATTACTGCATTTTCCTGCCCTTTCATTCGATGGCACCGTAGGATAATCCTTTTGCTGTGGTCAGCGATGTTTCTGGCTTGAAATTTATTGGACTAGAAATAAACTCTTTTTCGTACCAAATTCAGATGTAAGATACTAGATTGCAACATTTTTCAGGTGTTGGCTTTTGCGACGTCAGTAAGGTAATGACGTCATAAAAAATTGACCTTAAGGGGCGGGTAATTCAAATTATCTACTTTTGAATGAAAATGCAAAATTTTACAAGATAACTACTTCCCCATTTCTATTCAAAAATAAAAAACCAATAGCTGTGATTTTGATCCAAACATTCAAATTTCCAAAAATAATGAAAACAATGTCATTGTTATAATATGCCATTTTCAGCGTTCTTTTTCTTAGAAATATATGTAAAGACCGATGTGTGGAAACGCCGTAGAGCAGTGACAAAAAAATGAAAATAGTACTAGTATTTTCACGAATTTTCAACAGTATTTCTAACATCCCACGATGTACATGTATTTTTTCAGAATAGATTTGAAATTGCGTTGGATATATAGTAACTTTTGGTGTTGACTCAACAGAAAATTTCACTTTTCAATAGCCTAGGACAAAAATATTTATATTACCTATCATTTTCAGATGATTTACTAAGAGACGAATAAAAAAAAATAATTCCTAATATCATGTAATGTAATTTTGGCATGTCGACTGTTTAAATAATCCTTTTCACATTAGTTGTGTTTTGTGGGCACCCTGATTATGTCATCAGACGAGTTCTATAATTCATCGATGAGTCCACCGATTGATTCGTTGGTTCTTCTGAGCTGATACATTCATTCAATGGTCCATTCAAGACGTTAACGTGCTTTTATTAGACGAAACCATCGATCATAATTTTTATGTTGAATTTAAGAACTCGCTTATTCCCGCTGAAATTTAATGGCTATTTCTAGGAGTACGGAAACGGAAGGGGCATATATTCCTATTATTTGTTTCTTTGAAACTGACTTTGAAAGTCGAAAAAGTTGAAATTTTGATTTTGATTTCGAAATTTCATTTTCATTCTCGAAATTTTGAGTTTATACTCGAAATTTCGACTTCATTCTCGAAATTTCGACTTTATATTCGAACTTTCGACTTGGGCCACAAAATTTTGACTATAATTCTGAATTGAAACTTCAATCTCGAAATTTTCAGTATTGAAATTTTGACTTCAGTATCAAATTTTCGACTTCAAAGTTAAAATTTAGAAATTGAAATATTTTCAGTTTCAAGTCGAAATTTTTAATATGAAGTCAATATAAAGTTGTAATTTAGAATTTGAATTTATTTAAAAATAATTGAAAAATAAACATTTCATTCCAATTTTTAAAGATTCACCTATGCTTTTCATTAAATCAATGGAGTAACCATCGAATTTACGGACGGTCTTCCGTTGTATTTATCAACAGTTGATTTTAAGAACGTGCCCGGTTGCGTTTGACTTGCTTTTTGCTTCGAAATTCATGTAATTATTGACACCAGATGTGATAGCAATTTGTAGTTTACTCCTCATTACGAACAATACTTGAATTTTTTTTATTTACCGATATTATATGCAGAAGCTTTCAAAATCAGCAGAGTTTATGAAATATATGTGACCATTCTGCGCGTCTGTACTAGATGTGTTTTGTTGGCATCGATCATATTCCAAATCAATTGTTCACGCCAAAAGTTATTTGTTCTCTTTGTTAGATCTAGATACATCAAGCATAGATGACGAATAACTTTTGAAGGAAATGACTTAATCTGTAAACTGAGTGCCAACAAAACACAACTTGTGCTCGATGTATATTCATCGAGCAGAAAATGACAGATTTGGAATAAAACACACTTTCCCATTTCAGTAAATGCTCGCACTTATTTATTATTATTATTACTTATGGCAGGCTGTACTGAATCTCTAACTTTTTTCTTCCATTTGAGAGTGACATTGACACCGATTCATTTTTCAAGATAATTTTTTAACAATACACATGAAATAAGTATATCAGGGTTGTCAAATTGCGATGATAAAAATAAGGGACGTGTTTATAGTGCTCAAGTCTATTGTACCGGAGGTATAAATGGCATGTGGCCTACTTAACATATATTTCTTTGGTTTTAAAGGTTTTATGAAATTTTATTTTTGTGAAAGATAAAATATTCATTTGAAATTTATATCAATCAACATAGTTTCTTAAATTATTCATTTAGATTAACAGCTTCTTTTTCTTTCTAAAAAATCTTTTTTACAGATTGACTCCATTGCAAATTACAATCAACGTTTATTTCTTCAGAAAATTGTATTAAGTGCTTGACTTTACTACCCTATTTTTTCATATTAGGATTTTTGTCAAAAAATTCACTGCAGCTTGTGGATGCAGAGTTAACAATTACAATCAGTTCCGCTTTCATTAATTATGCAGAACATCTGTTTCGTGTGACAGTCCACTTCAAGTTCATATGTGAAAAAACCCTTTCTACAAATGCATTTGATGGTGGAATGCTCTAGCAAAATGAGACAACCTTGAATAAAGTTGGCAGCTCGGTGCTCTTTTGAAATAGCATTTTCCATTTACTCCCCACGCGCATTTCTTTTTCTGCTACAGGAGTTCAATGAAATCTTTTACTGACAGAAATTTGTTGTATAAATCGTTTACGGATACCCTATCATCAAGCTTCAGCTGCTCGAGGATAAAGGTCAAGTGATTGAATTGAAGATTGTGATTAAAGGGCATATTGTTCTTAAAATAAATAGGGGATTGGCATCCGTGAAATCAAACCATTTACATTACTTTACTTTACAAGTACTCCAAAAACAACTTGAATTCACCGCGTACACTTTTTCTTTCTTTTGCCTTCATCTAATTTCTTCATTGCCTTTCCAACAAAAGATCCATAAAAATTGTATTCTATTCTATTTTCCAGTTTCTTGACTACCTTAACCATTATTTCATATATCTCAGCTGCTTGCAGCCTCAAAAACAGTTGACACATTACTAAGAAAATGGAAAACTATTTCGATGTTATTAGTTGCACACTCTTCTACTGTGCTTTCTTCATTTAAAAGCAACAATCTTTTAATTTAAGACACTTGGGAATATCCACATTGCTCGCTGGTGTGGTGTTGCGTGGGCACACGGACGATTCGTCTAATATTTTGTGTTTAAAATTAGTTTTATCAAATAAATTTGTCTCTTCTGCAAAATACGGGACTTTTGCCGTCCCTAATCAAAATTTACCGGGACGCGGGACAAAAGTATAAATTAAGGGACTGTCCTTTAAAATCCAGGACGTTTGGCAACCCTGATGTATATGAATAACAAAACATGCAGAAAACAACATCTTTATGTTCATTCATCCAAAGGATCTTTTTATGTACCACAAGAAAACAAGAAGAAGTAGAATTACATTATTTCTCAAAAAGTGTTGACAAAGTTGAATAAAAATAAAGAATTCATCGTTGAAAACAGTTCCGCTTTATTCTAGATAATGGCTATTAATGATTGTGGAATGTGTATTAAGAGAGAGCTTGAATCTGTTGAGGATGAAGATGTTTTTGAAACAAAAATTATGAAATGTGAATTAAGTGAAATTGAAATGGTCTGTGAATCTGGAAAATATGATATGTTTGGTACTGAAATGGTTGATATGGATAAGATTAAAAGCGAACATGTCATTGATGTTTACCATGAACCCAAATCAGAAAAATGTATAGAAGAAATAAGTGAAGGCCCTCAAAGTAAGTTCCAACAGACCTCGTATTCTCTTTGTTATTGTATATTGAAAAATAGAAGAATATTAGGATCTGCATTCCTGTGAGAAGGATACAACTGTTGATCCTTCTCAGTGTGCCCAGTTTTGAATATAAATCTATATGGTACATCTAGTTTATATAAATGCTCTAAAGTAGTTGAAAGATTCAGTTTTAATCATCCACTGATGATGCTAACTTGTTTAGTGAAAAGTACGCACTCAGATAGAGTGCTCTAGTTATAGTGTGTGAAAAAGGCTTTTCATCAGATTAATTTTATGCCAGACATTTCAATTCCACCTATCATTCAAAATAGTGACATAATCAATTACAAAAAAATTTCCTCAGCAGTAATAATTCATTACCCCTTGAATTATTTACAGTTTATTTTTAATTTTCTTATCAAAATTCAGGAATTTTTCATTCCTGAAACCTCTAGAAACAAAAAAATATTATGAATTAATATAATTTGATTTATTATTAATCTGTTTCATTGGTTCCAATCAAAATAGTTTGTTTAATTATATATTGGACTCTTTATGGCCAGTAAATAGTATGAGTATAAATATGCATTTCTTCATTTCATGAAAGGTTTAACATTTTTGGTTTATATAAATTCATTTTTGCAAAGCGGTTTCCTATGTCTGGTGGTAGTTTTTCGATTATAGGTTTCACTTTTGTAGTTTCATACAGCAGTTCTCCAATTCCGGTTTAGTAGCTTCCTCGTTTGAAGTGATTACAAATCTTAGCTTTATCTTTTCCTGAATATTATTTATTGTTAGTTATGTGGTAGTTGAGTTTTGATTTATTTATTATTGCTTCACTGATTATCTTCCAACTTACCCTTGATATGTTATTGGCATTGCTTATTCTATTATCATTATGTTCTAATTTAGCCTTTTTGAGTTTTTCTCAACTGAACTTTTAGACATTTATAATGTTCTTTGATGCAATAATTTTGTGTAAGTTTGACTATTTTCGACATTTCACATAACATCTGATGAAGGTTATTTATTTCTGAGTTGAATATGGTTTTTGTGTTCTTCATTTTTTTCTTTTTTAATGTGAAAGCAATATTAAAGTAATATTGAAAAGTGGGGTGAAAACAATTGTATGCCTCATCTACAGTTTTCAAATGTAGTACCGCAGTTCATTTTTCATTTAATACTAAGTTTCTGAAAGTTGTTAAGTTGGATTATGAAAAGTCATGTTCGAATATAATTTCATCTGACTCATAATTATTTAATGAAAATAGAAATTCACAAGTCTGAAATGTATGGTCTGATAAGTATGAATGTTAAATATTCTTTGACATAATGGATAGATTAGAGAATATTAATCTATACCAGTTGAAATAGTAGTAGAAATGCCAGTTAGTTTGTCAATGTGGTTTATCATGTCAAATTCCTTGAATAAATTAATTACTTTTTAGTGTTTTTATTTTCAGTTAAAAAATATACATTGATGGCACCACAAATAAATTGATTTGAAATCTCTGAAAGAACAAATAAAATTAAAATGAATAGCTAAAAATATCAATTTTATCAATCAATAAAACGTTAAATGAAATTACAATAAAATAAAAATGAGCAAAAAATTGAATTCAAATATTGAACAATTGAAAATGAAATTGAATAATTGAAAAATATTTTAAACCGAGTTACTTCACAATTTTTCGATTCTTAGTTTAATGACATTTCTGTATATTTAGGGGTAATTTATTTGTTTTACTTTTACACCTAGAAGCTAAACAGTCAATATCTTTTTGGAGTAACTTACAGTCTCTTTGAGATTCAATGAATTTATGGTATTGTCTCCCATTAGGCCGTTCAGAGATCTTCGTTCTTCATCGCTGATATTAGACGTTGGAACTGGTTCTCGATCCAGATGTTCTCTGATTTTCCATCTAAATTCTGCTGCCTCCGTCTGACAAATAAGGGAACTGATGGATTCCACTGCAGTAATTATCTTCAAAGTGGGCACATATGTTGGCGCAATGGTGAAGTTTAGACCCTTCCTCAACAAGGATTCTTGTATGTTCGTGAGCGGGTGGGAACTCATGTTGATGACGTTGGCGGCTTCGTAGTTATCCTGTTTTCGGTCTGCATTTGGGAATTATTTCCTCACCAAATTTCGCCACTTCCTGTTGTGGGTATTCTCCATGTCTTGACAGATCTTTAAATGTGTGCTTTCAATTTTGGCAAAGATTGGTCCATGATCCTCTTCCATGGTCTCCCTTCTTATTTCTTCAAATCATTCTGTGGCATCCTGCATCAGACTTGACCTTTTATAATGGTGGTAGTTAATTTGAGACATAATTAGTGCTCGGCTTGCGCGTTCCAAAATGAGTTTGGCTCTTTCTCCTGGAAAAGGTGATTTCAGCGGCAAACCCTTTGGAGATTATGTTGCTTCACACAAAAAACTGGGATGAGCTTTTTCCTTGGTAAGCTTGATCATAGTCTTCTCATATCCTCGAAATAAGTCGCTGTACTGGGTGTTCAACGTTTGGTGGCGAATTGATCATAATATGATTATAAATCTCTGAAAGTACAAATAAAATAAAAATGAATAGCCAAAAATATCAATTATATTAAGAAATAAAGCGTGAAATGAAATTACAATAAAATAAAAATAAGCAAAAACTTAAAATTTAAAATTGAATGATTGAAAATGGAAATACAAAACTAAAAAGTATTTCAAACCAAGTTACTTCACGACATTTTGATTGTTAGTACCCACAATCACTGTCAACTACTTTCAAACATTCAATCAATCATTCATTTAATCCTGTGGAACTTACAAAGTTGTAGGACAAATTATTTGGAAAAAACATCTACAAATAAAACACAAAACATGGAGAGTATATAAGTATATAACTAAAATTGAACTGATTATAACAATCTGTAGGGCTGAATAGGGTTAGGTTAGGTTAGGTCCAAAGTGAATGGGTCTATTCGACCCTCCACCGTAACGCGCAAGGGTTTATTGTGTCTCACACCTATTCACATACGGCCAAATAAACCCGGCTTCTTAACAAAACCGATTAGTTTGTATAGTGAGTAGCCTTTCAGGTCAGATGGTAAGAGTACGGCTCTGCCGAACTCTAAAAACCCTATTCGGTCCCCAGCGGGGCAGGCACAAAGTATATGCTCTACTGTTTCATCATTTTTCGAACAGAGGCGACACACACTGTCTTCCGACAGTCCAAGTCTCTGCATATGATTTTTCAAATGACAGTGACCTGTAAGAAGGCCTGTTAGACATCGTAGTTCATCCGTATTGTAGTCCAACAGCTGTTTGGTATCACGCTTCGTATGGTGAATAAACTTGAAGTGAGCCAATCCTGGAAGATTCTGCCGGAATTCCATAAATCTTGCCATCCAGGTGTTCAATTTTCGTTTGGCAGGTTCTGGTCCTATGAAGCTGCTTGCGGCACCTTCCTTTGCAAGGGAGTCAGCAGCCTCATTACCTTCCAGGCCAGTATAGCCAGGAATCCAGACCAGACACAATTTGTTAAGACTACCTGTCGAGGAGAGTCATTTTTGGCAATCTCTACCAATTTCGATGTTGCTCGGTAGGAGAAATTCAATATTCTAGAATTATTAGAAATCAAGAATTTGGATAATTTACTGAATGATCAATCAGAATTGAATAACTCCCCTTTAATAAATATTTTTTCAAATGTGGAAACTGGGACATACGCTCAGGTAATTTAATTAATTACACGCTTAGGTAAAACTCAGGTATATAAAATGTAGGTACTTCAAATTGTAAAATTAGGTATATTAAGCACTGATTTACCATTATGTAACTTGCCATGTAGCTTTGTTTTTGTCTGTAGAGTTATTTATTATATGGAAATAAAATTAACTTGTTTTATCTTTGACAAGTGACCTATGTTTTATACTAGCCTCTTTATATAGATATAGATAACTTTGCTTTGCGAACGTTTCCGTTGTTATAAACTATTTGGATAGTAGAACCCTAAAAGGGTTAAATCGGCAGTAAAACAGTGAAAAATGAATATTTTTTTTCAAACAAATGATTTTTGTTTTTTCATCAGTAATTTTTTCACAGATTCTGGGAACGTTTTTATCAAAACAGAAGATAAAACAGTTATCGAAAAGGAAGAAGAAAGCTTCAATGAAAAGAAGTCATCGGCTTTATGTCAAAAGGAGTTTGGCACTGCAAATGACCATATTGTGAAACTTGAGATGGTACATACAACAGAGATGCCCAATGAACATACTAATGCAGGGGAGAAATCATTTCAATGTGAAATATGTCTAAAGTCATTCAGTAAAAGAAGTAATTTAAAAGTCCACGAAAGAATTCATACTGGTGAAAAACCATTTCAGTGCAAAATCTGCTTGAAACTGTTTATTGATAAAAGTCATTTGAATGAACATGAAAGAATTCATACTGGGATAAAATCATTTCAATGTAAAATTTGCCAAAAGTCATTTGTTTTGCGTCGGTATTTGAAGATCCATGAAAAAATACATTCTGTCGAGAAAGCATTTAAATGTACAATTTGCGAAAAGTCGTTTATTCAAAATAATGCTTTGAAAATTCATGAAAGAATACATACTGGAATAAAACCGTATCAGTGCAAAATATGCTTGAAGTCTTTTACTCGAAATAGTTATTGGAGATTCCATGAAAAAACTCATAGTGAGGAAAAACCATTTCAATGTAAAATCTGCCAAAAGTCATTTGCTCAGAATAAACATTTGAAAATTCATGAAAGGATACATACTGGAATAAAACCATATCAGTGCAAAATCTGCTTCAAGTCATTCACTCAAAGTAGTAGTTTGAAAACGCATGAAAGGACACATACTGGTGAAAAGCCATTTCAGTGTAAAATCTGCTTGAAGTCATTTATTCGGAGCACTAAATTGGAAGCTCATGAAAAAACCCATTTAGAATGCTTTAAAATCGAGAAAACAGTGGCGTAGCTTGAAGGGGCGGTGGGGGCCAGAGTCCCAGGTGGCATACGAAACGGGACGGAAGAGAGCGCCAATTTATTGATTTGGAAATTGTCAAAAAATACTTGGATAATCGAAATTGCACGCAAAATGTTATGTACGTGCCAACCGAAAGGGTAGCTCTCCAACATTCGAAAATCTTACGCGAACAACTTGGAATTTCTTTCGAAATCCTAAGAGGAATCAAGAGAAAGCATATGAGAATGAACTGAACCGAACAAATTTCACTTTAGTAGAAAGAATGATTGCTGAAATTCTTGCTGTCTTCTTAAAGTTTTATTTGTGAAATTGCTATTTTTTTTTTATATTTTATGTCATTTATTGTATTTTTTATATTTTATGACATTCATTTAATTCCTTTACAAGACTTTGTCAATAAGATATTAATCTTCCAAAAATAAAGCATATATTGATTGATTGATTGGAAACATAGCTTCCTGAAACCAATACATAAACTAGAAGATAATAAAAATATTAAGAATTATAGAGCAGTTTGCAATCAATCAGAGATGGCTACGATGTTTGATTCTATGCTTACAAAGAAACTTTCCTGGAACTGTCTTTACTCAATTCCCAATAACACGGTTTCTCAGAAGGTAAATCCACTCGTACCAACCTTGCTCTTTACACAAACTACTTAACTGAACATTTTGAGAGGAGGCTACAGGTTGACTCTGTCTATACTGACTTTTCCAAAGCCTTTGACAGAGTCAACCAAGGCCTACTTATATCTAAAATTTAAGCGCTATGTATAGGCGGGAATTTTTTGCAATTAATCAATAGCTTCTTAACTGGTAAAACTCTGTCTGTAAAATACGGAGATGCAACATCTACGCCCATTCAGGTTCCATCAGAGATACCGCAGGAATTCCATATGGGTCCACTGCTGTTCAACTCGTTTGTATTGGGCAGATAGTTTGTTTTCAAATATTCAGAATTTCTTATGTTCGCTGATGATCTCAAAATTTATCGAGCAATTACTTGCCGGGAAGATGCAGAATAAGTTCAAAAAGATCTCCAAGCCTTTTCCATGTGGTGTAGAATTTGTTAGAGGTAAACTTTGATTAGTGTCAAATCATTACGTTTGATAAAATTCGAAGTTCAATATTCTTTGAATGTACATTGAATAATATACCTCTTAAAAGAGAAACATCCGCGATCTGGGAGTTGAATTTGATAGCGAAATTAATTTTTATCTTCAAGTATCAGAAATTGTGACAAAAAGTCTCAAAATAGTGGGTTTTGTGTTGAGAATTTCTACTGATTTTTCAATTAAAACAAAGTTACTTAAGAATTGCTATCCTAGATCTTTAATTAAAAAATTAGTATATTCAGACAGAATAAACAAAAAAAAAAGAAAAAACACCGTTGAACATTAAATATTTCAAATTACCGTATGTAGCAGGTCTGACACCACAACTATGCAAGAATTTTAAAATTATGAAATCTGAAAATACAATTAAAAATCATTTACTCACGAGAATAAAAACAAAATACCTAAAATCCAATATTGTCTATAAAATACCCTGTGCTGAATGTGAGAAAATATATATAGGGCAAACAGGCAGGTATCTCAAACAAAGAATTACTGAACATAGCAGGGATTGTAAAAATATACACAACC
>WOGJ01284290.1:0-13043 GCA_015342185.1 Leptinotarsa juncta
TTAGACAATGGAAGTCCGAACTGATGAAATACACCACAAAACATTGTCAACCACCTTCAAACAAACGTTAATACCTTTTGCTTCGCATGACAAATTTTTTGCCGAAAATAGTAAAAAAAATGTGATGGTTTCATCAAATTTGGTATCTAGTCATGAAAACGCAGTTAAAAAAAACATATACAGCTTATTAAAACTAGGAAGTTACCTGAGAATTCTGTCTCTCTCTCTATCACACACATACACAGTTTCCTAACGAACGCGCATCTTAGGGGAAGTCTTAAGCCGAGACTTTGAAGTCGCTTTCTAAATTTGACAAGCTGTAGTTAAGGAAAAGTCAATTTTGACAAAAAACGAATTATAATTAGAGACAAATATTTATGTTATTTTTTATTTAAATTAAAGCAGAAACGATTACTAATATTTTTTTTATGTAAGCTGTTGTATGTTGTAGTGAAAAGAGTGTGTTGAAATATTTTTATATTGATTTCTATACATAGCTACAAAGCTTCTTTGAAATGTATCCTGGTAAATATTACATCTCACGTGAAGGCAACAGCATTACCAAGCTGAACGACTTCAAGACTGGGTTCTTTATTTCCAACCATCGAACTTTATTCACATAATTAAATTCGGTTCAAGACTTGTAATCGCTTTCCTGAACTCTTGTAATTGTATCTACTTGATTAATCTAAGTGAATAGCCACTGTACCAAACAATTTCAAAGTTATAAAGTAATTTATCGTACTCGGACATCATTTAATTACCGATTGGGAGAAGTTCAAGATTTACTATTCACGCGGAGAAGATACCTTAGTTAATTGGATTGGAGGGAAAGAAGAGAACAAAAAATGGAAACCATCGGAGAAGCAAGTCTGGCAAAACGTAGTTATTTGCATAAATATATTTTTGGACATAAGAATAGAACAGAATCCCTCATATCACCTTTTCAGAGTGATAAAAACTTATTGACTGAGACGGTTGTGATATATTAAAATAACCCAAATATAAAAAATTTAATTTGAAAAATTGTGTAGGAATCGTTGATATATCAATTTTATTTCGTATATGATGTGTTATGAATAGTAATTCGGAATGCTCTCTGAAAATTTCTGTTTGGGAAATGAGGTTCTACAAATTTCAGGGACTAAATATTTTACAGTTATCATTCTCGTGTGCCTAATATCAAATTCAGTTCTAGGGAAAAACATTGGACATATTTCTTGTTCTTTAGTTGTTTTTGAATAAATCCATGAAATATGATAGATTATAAGCACTGAGTTACAACTTTGAAAGTAATGAATTTTCTAAAGTCCTTTCTGGTGGATTATGAGATTCACATTGATTGGAAATCCTTGAAAGAATCTGTGAAAAAAATTAAAAAGATTAGCTGATTGAGTAAAAAAAACTGAAATTACAGTGAAATGCAATACAAGCAACAACCAAAAAATAAAAAAAATTAAATATTAACACGACATGGAAATTAGAAATTTAAAGGTTACAAACCAAGTTACTTCACGACGTTTCGATTGTTAGTATCCACAATCCTCTTCGAAGACGCTTGTAGAGACAAGTGGAGACAAGTGAATTTTCACATGATATCAGACCAGTACTTAATATATCACTTACAGTAAATGAGGCAGTCAATCAACTATTGTGCTCATTTTATCAGAGATTATACAATATTACTGGAGTTTTTACCCAACACCAAACCGTTATTTCAACTCCTCGACACGTGTTTCCATCATCAAGTGACCATCTTCAAGAGGATGATTTTCCTCGTGTTTCGATCACTTGGTGATCGAAACACGAGTCGAAGTGTTAAAATAACGGTTTGGTGTTGGGAAAAACACCAGTAATATTCATTACTACACCAAAGGTTCCAAATAGTGTATCACAAGAGAAAACACAACTGGTTAGGAATGAAATGAATGAAGGAAATCATGAATGAAAACAAATAAATTAATAAATTAACTGATATCACAAAAAATGGCAAGAAAACAGAAAGTGAGAAAAGCGATGTGATTCCTTGGCTAAAAAATTATGAATGAAAAAAAAAACAAATACAAAATAAAAAATCTTTTCAAACACATAATAAATTATAAAAAATACCATTTTGTGGAATGTTTTGAAGAATCTTGTAGAACCACCAAAACATTCTAAATTCTAATGAATTTGTTGCATTGGTTGCAGGACATGGTTGCATGACACTTGTATTTTGTACAGCAAAATGTGCAACTTATGAAAACGAGAAGAATTTAGAAAACTCAATTTTGAAAAGGTAAGCATCTCCCCCATATGAAAATATCACTGATGCTTCTCTCCCCACCATCTTAGGTATCTCTTCTACATAGAAGGATAGATTCCCAAAATGTGACGATAGAATTTTCATATTCATTTTCATGAAAGTGTGTCAAATATACCTTCTTTACCTTATATAATCACGTCTTGAGACGATGAGAAGCAGACATTTCATATTTCAAACTACTTTCAAACCAAAATCAACACGTTATTAGGACATGAGGAACACAATCCCTACATATATTGATGACAAAAGTATCACAACATGTAAGCCACATCTCGTGATGACTTTACGCACCGTAAATCCTCTGAATATCAAATGTTCCTTGGACCGTGTTGCCAGCGGATATCCTTACGTCCGAGTTACCGAATCCCTCCATTTATATGTACTTTTGTATTGTGAATTGATGGAACCGGACGTGGTATTTTGATTACTTAAATTTTTTCATTAGGAATTCGTGTCTGAAAGCTGATTTAATTAGTTTGACAACTTCTTACTACAATAATGAGTGGGTGTTCAGATATCATTTTATTGAATCACATAATGGGTGTCATTAGAAGAAATAAAGAATAAACAAGACAAATATTAGATACTGCTTTGACTATAGAGAGATTCAAATTCGGTTCAATCAGGATACGTTATCTATTTTAAACCTAATTCCAATGATGTTTTGAATTTAAAAAAATTCGATTATGTCTGGAAATACTGGAAAATAACCGAAATTTACCAATTCCTGGAGATAACAAAGAATACTTTCTCATTTCCACTTTTAGAACGGTACAATATGTTTTTTATAGATTTTCAACTCGACGTTTCGTCCCCGGGAAACCTCAACCAATTTTACTTACAAGAATCGCAAAGATGAATCACACGTAATAGTCAGCTGTAAGAGAATATAAGAAATTTTCATTGTACTCAATGAGTTGTAAATTAATGTTATATTTAGATAATTATATTTTCGAAAAAAACTTTGTCTATTAGTACAAACAGATATTATCACTAAAATGAGTCTGAATAAAAAATGAGTATCTGGAGAATATCTTTGAAAGAGTTCGGTGGCGTATGAACATTAAGGAGGGAACTTTCGACTATATAATGATGTGAATAGTTATATCCGATTAAGACAATTGAAATTATTATTTTTTCCAAAAATATATCGTCATTATTCATGTACAGCGAAACCGCCTTCGCATGGTTAGTTTATTTACAAAAATATAATCAATTTCGTCACTACACTATTTATTTTTTAAGTTTATGCATTATGCACACACATGTATTTTTCTTCTTCACTCTCTTCTAGCAGAAATAGTAGAACTGTGTTGTTTCCTGGGTTTCAGACCAACATATGAGAGACTCCGTATGAGAAATGTAAATGAAAATTATTTTTTATTTTTTTAGTTGAATATCAATGAATAATAACAATCTGGAGAGGAGAATCAATTATCCAGAAACATGTTTATATTATTAATGTTTTGCCTGAAGATTTTTTCTTCCCTTTCAAGTATGAATATTTAACTGGTAAATGAAAATTGGGCTGAAAAATTTCGGGCATTGTGATGTCAGAGAGATTTGAACTTCTTTTTTTTAATTGTAGAGGTCAGATTAGTTTATTCATATAATGCTTTCAGTCATATATCTATCGTCATTATTTCTTTCTTGAATCACTGGCTTCTTCAGAAAAACACCTGACCATTTTGTGGTCATTCTATCATAAACATGCGTTTCAAAATTTTTATTTTTTCCCAAATTTATGAGACATTCTTCTAGTGTATTGGATCCTAGGTTTCTGACCAGTATATGAATTAACATAATTCATAAATGAGATATATATTTTCAATGATGTTAAGTTTTTATTACTTTCCAGTGGGACATGAGAATTCGTCTAGGTCTAGTTTAATCATAGTAATGTTAAGCAATGAACTCGAAACAGTTGCCACTTCCATATTTTATGCAACAGCTTTTTATACATTTTCGAATCGGAAATTACGTTTCCCAAAATAGGTTTCTTGCTGATTGAAAAATCCATTTACTTTCTAGATACGTTTCTCTCACAGTGAAAAAATCTTCCAAGTTTCATGACTTGGGGGGTCGTTTTTCACTTAGTTCGTTCAATTCCATCGTGAATATATGGAACGCATCATCATGAAACAAAGAATATTTCGAAATGGATGGCATACTCATAATTAGGAAATGCAACAAGTCCTTCTAATCTGCAATTTTAATCATGAAAATCTCCTGTTAGAGAGGATATTTAGCAAACAACGACACAGGTAAACAAGACAAATTTTGTAGAAAACTACACATTTTACTTCAAAAAGGACATAAAAGCATGTGTGAGCTACTTGTGGCTATTATCGTTGACGAGCACTTCACTAGCTTCCAGCCTTTAGTGCTGTATTCTCGTAGGGCGCTTCTGTACCCGCCATAAAAGAGCATTATGGGTAATATGTGAACATATATAGGACACTGGTACATCCCCATTTCCGTATATTGAATGACTAAAGGATGTGGTAATGGTGTTAATTGATTTTGTTCACTTCAATATGTCTCTTTCATTATGCCGAAATAAAAAGTTGGGTTGATAACTATGCGAGTTGTAACAGAAGGATCGAAAACTTAAAAAAGTTCAAACATATATGGAGGGCAAAATACTTAATTTACCAAGAAATGTTGAAAACAATTCAGTTTGAAAGATGTAGGTTTCTTACTTCTCAGCATCAATTAAGTTTTGTTATATGTCAATAGTGAATTTTTCAGCACATTATTTTGGGATTTTCACGAAAAACTTATAGAAAGTAATGATTCTAAAATTATTATATTAGTATTGAACATGTTTCCTTCATCTTGATTTTTGAATGGGATTTGACATCAAGGGCGGCCAAAATTTACATGAGGAATTCTGATTTTCAGTACCTTTTGGGAAAAAAAAACAATAGTGAACTGGTAGGGGGTTTTCAAAATGCGTTTGTGAAGTACTATTGTTTTTACCTGGTGTTTTGTACGTTATGTGTCAAATATATTTTAAAAATCTTGCATCACCCTATTTTATTTTTTTGAAAAAAATTGGTTCGATCTTGTTGATTTCGATTTTCGATTTTGGATTCTTACTCTTTAAAAATGTCTTTCAACTTGAATATTATGAAAATAATTCTTTGGTTCTGGAATATTGCCATAATAATGAGTTGAATGAGAAATATTTCACAAATAGTCTATACTTTTAAAGCGAAGTTTTTCCGTTCAGCATTCCCATTGAAGTTTCCTCAATAATGTTCAATACTTACATAAAGGAAAACGTTGATAATATTCTCAATATGAAAATTTCACGAAGATTACTGTAATAATTCAATTCAATATAGCATCACCCACACCTGAATAGATCAATGAACAGTAATGATAATTAATTTATCAAATGATTTTACTCAGTTACAAATTTATATTGAACAACATTTACCGGCTATTGTGTTTAACTATTCACGATGGTGTTACATTGAACACCTAAAGTGAACATTGCTATTAATTAAGATAACAATGAATGCTTCCATGTTGCTACATCCCCATGCGATATAAATTCAGCAAATTTTTATTTTTATGATGATGATATCTGATGAATCAATTTTCTGGATCACTGTGAATTTGAACTTGTCCGCAATGAATATCGGAATTGTCCGATATTTATTCAATAACACATTATTGTGAGATTTTCACAAAGAATAATAAACATGAAACCGTAATACAAAAGATTCCACATATTTGAACGTCTGGAGAAAATAATTTCAATTTTTTTCCATGTATCACTCAATTTTCTTATCTGCTCGTGCTCACATAAATTTTTTTTCAGTGATATTGTTGTAACTCGGTGCAGGTCAAAAATCATTTTTTTCAAATTATGTATTAATTACATTATTTGCTCATGTTCATATATCTAATCATATTATTAATTACAAATTTTCGTAATACAGAATTCATTTTCAATAAAAATTTCACTACAATAGTAGCTTCCTCAGTTGGACTAGTACTTCAAAAGGCAATATATGTATACAAATTATCGACTTAATTATTGGAAATTACTGATTGTAAATAGGTAGTTATGATATAATGCATGTTATGATTTTATATATTATATATTTATATAATATATGTTATGATTTTGAAGTGATTATCGTGAGATAATATTTCAAATATTCAGATAATTACTTTTGATTCGTATATAAAACTAGGATTTGGAATGAAAATTATCTTCATTATTATTTCTTCTGTAGAACTTTCGATCTAAACACTCAAAAGGAAGAAATCACGATTTATTTATGTTTTTTCGGGCCTGATTTCACTGGGACAAATCCTCCTACAAAGTCTTGTCTTAGTGAGGACAGTGCAATTGCACAAACAAGTTCTTCGCATTATGCACAATTCTGATAAGAAGTCGGTGCTCCCTGGCAAAAACTTGTAAGGCAAGGGGTAAAAGTAAGGGTAGACACATCTGCCTAGGTAACCCTCCCCTTGAAAGATATATAACCACCTGGCGTTTGCCACGGTCTGCAAACAAGGGCTATCCGCGGATAAGGCCAGATGTCTTATTTGAATTAGTTTAAGCATATGCCACCACATATGACTTCTTATCAGGAGGCGTTTTGTGGGTGAAGTTCCACTTTGAACGCCAGGCGTAAAACAATATAACCGATTTTCCTGGTTATAAATAATGCGTCCTTCGCAAAGTCATGTGAATGCCCCTCTGTTTCCTTATACCGGCAAAGACATTTACTATTCTTCAGAAGAGAGTAATGGCGATTAGTTTTTCTTCAGTTCAATATCGATAAATAGATAAATAATTTTTGATTTGAGTGTTTTTTTTTCTTCGTACTTCGAAACTATAAATTGAGTACTTTTGCTAGTTCGTTCTCCTCTGGGAATATAATTCATCAGTGAATTAATATATTGCGAAAAAATTTTATCGAGGTACCTCTCATGTTGTAAAATTCAATTGAAAAAACATACTGAATAAATATAATTTTGACGGAATGATTGAACTGAAATAAAAATTACATAAGGTGCAGGCGTGAATGGTCCCCTTTCTCAAGGTCGGACCAAATTTACGTAAAATATACCATTTTCAGTATTTTTGATAAGAAAAACAATATTGTTGCTTTACTCTTCGTCGAGAGGACGCTAACAACTTTTTTCCGAGTGGAAAGAGGGGTCTTTTGACAACTTGTTTCATGGTTCTCTATCCAACACTTTTTGATTTTGAAATATATTAGCTGGGAAAGAAAGTTTTTGGCTTTTCACTTTCCCAAAAATTAATCACTCCTAAAACAAATATATATAACCCTTTCAATTCATATTAGCTGGTTTCCAGTAATTAGCTGTTTCATGATTGTTCTACGAAACTGCTAAAAAACGGTATCAAAAAGGGTCTATTGAAAACTAATCCCAGTTCATTCTAATTATTGTTCACAATTCTCTTCCCAACAACAGATTAATTGACAAATTAATCTCCTACATAATGAAATATTGCAAGCACCTCCTTATATATCTACGTTTATAGGTATCAAATTTTCAACCAATGTTGGACTTTATAAAAAATTGGCACCTCTGGTTCGAAAGTGGCTGGATGAGAATTATCGAAACCGGTGGATAGGCAAACGTGGTCCTTTAGAAAGACTCGTCTATTCCAAAATTAGCAAATAAAGAAATGTTGGATATAGAATTGAAATATATATTAAATGAGGTATCATAAGACCTCCCCTTTCATTAAAAAAATGGGAGCACCCACTCGCTGACCAGTAATGCAACACTCTTGGTTTTCTCATCAAAATGTACTGAAATGATACCTTCTGAAGTGATTTTTTTTTAACCTTTTGTCTTGTTTGAAAGTTGAGAGAGGGAGGACTATTTAGGTCAATACTATATATAGAAAGCATGTACGAAAAGTAGTAAGTGAGTTATAAGTTTATCGTTAGTTTTGATGTATTTTCACCACTGTGAAAAAAAGAATAAACGATTATGAAGTTTTTATCTCTCTCCTTACGTTTATACTCCACTTATTAAAGTAAACTTGAAATTTGAGTCGAATTCAACGATTTTAATGATTATAGTTGTAAGAACCACGCGTTTCTTACTTATTATATCATGAAGGTTTAAAAAGAAGATGTTATGTGATATCAAGAAAATTTAAAAATTTGTACTGATTTCTTCAATATGTTCTCATCAAGAAATGCCAGTGAGTTATTCTCTTCCAGGTTTCAAGAAATGTCCATGGTTTCAGAATGTATTTGTCTAGAATAACGTTATCAAATGTAAGACATTGAACCTGTATTGTTCTGATTTAAATGTAGGCATAACTAGGTACATATTTTGATACAATGATGTAATGAAAATGGGACCAAGTTTACGAAGTTTGAATCAGTTTCCAAAATATAATTTTTGCAAACAATTAAAAATATGAAATTTAATAAACGGCCACTTTCGAAAGCGAACTATGAATCCAACCAAAAACAATGTCTTAATAGAAACACAGGTCGAAAATGGTTATCAAGAACTGATTTCCGAATGAAAGATTTCATAACGTAAAATATGTGGATGAATTCTCAACAATGAACACTTCAAAGTATAATTTGGTTAAATTGAATAAGAAACGAAAATATCAAGTGATGTGCTGCTTAATTTACTCGATAATACTCCAAATATTCCAAAAAACCTTATTTAGAACAGACCAATTGATAGCTAGAAACACGAGTGTCCGAATAGATGAAACATTCAAAAACAGTTTGGAATGATTCGCATTCTCAAATTTGAAAGTGCCGATAGGACAAGAGTTCATAGTTGAGAAAAGTGGCACAAGAAGTTTATGTCGTGTTTATTTTTGTTTTGAATATGGGTGTGTTAAGAATATGTGTAACTAATATGTCTATATTTTATATTATATTTTACGAAATGAAAAGCTAATTTTCATGTTGGTTCGTTTTTAGGGAATATTAGTAAATAATTTATAAAATTCATGAACTTTGAAAATAAACAGGTAACTAGTTTAGTAATCCAATAATTTTTCTAAAGGAAGGTTGGTTGGATAACAGAATCAATTTTTTCTCAAAAAACCAATTGTTTTTTCCGACGTTTAGAATTTAATTAAATTCTTTTTCAGGGCTATGTAATAATGAAATCTTTAATTTTTATTTTTCATTTTTGGTTAATAATATTTTTTAATTTTCAGCTTCCATTAATATTCCAATTTTTTATTTTTTGGTTGTTGCTTGTATGTTATTTCTTTGTAATTTTCAGTTTTTTGTTCAATAAAATTGTTATTTTCGGTTAATCTTTTTAGTATTTTTCAGGGATTTCAAATCAATTCATTTTATGTTACACAATAGAAGTCCCACCTGATGAAATACACCACGAAACATTGTCAACCACCTTCAAAGAAACAATGAATTTTTATATACATACATCCTACAAAACTTATACGATTTTACAAGATTTAATGAGTTCATAGTTAAATTACTCACCGAAAAGTAGTTTCTTCGAGTTGATATTACTATTTGAAAACAATTAAATATATCAGGTACATTCATAAAAAAATTAAAAAAATTAGCAACAACCAAATTTTCGAGACAACACCAATACAAAAAGACATGAAACAAACGAATGGGTTCATCTGTAATTCTGATAAGATGGTGTCTGTTTTTTAATCAATGACAGAAAGAAAAAGAACGAGAAAAGGGTAAGTTATTCAGGTATATCATTTAACAAATTGAAATAGGCAGTATTAAGGCCATCGACATCTCTTCTATTGTTAACACTATCGCATTTGAGGGTACCTATATATCATTTCCCTCAAGAGTCTTTTGGAGAAATATAGTTCATATTTTTCTTTCTGTCATTGACTCAAAAACAGACACCACTCTATCAGAATCACATATAAAGCCATGCGTTTGTTTCATGTCGTATTATATTGGTATTGTCTCGAAAATATGGTCGTTGAGTAATTCAATTAAAAACTCATTACTTCTTGTAAAATTGAAACGATAATAATCGTATAAGTTTTGTGGGAGGTGTGTTTATAAAAATTCATCGTTACAGATCCCCTAAGAAGAATTTAATCGAATTCGAAACATTAGCAAGACAACATTCGTTTTTTTGAGAAAAAATTGTTCCTGTTACCCAACGAAAATTCCTTATTTGAAAATGAATTTCAGTATAACCAATTTCTGTACTTGATCACCCAATAATACAAACTGTTCCAAAAATATTTTTGGAACAGTTGGCAACTGAAATTTCTTATAATGTATTTTTGTTTCCAAAGACATCTTGAATACGCTTATAGTAAGTGAGTCATTATTGAATTTAAGATACATTTAGGCACTTCCCTAACCAATTGCAAAGTTTGCTAGAAAATTTTCAAACATAGTCCTTGATACCTTTTCAAATTTCACGGAATGTCATATCACATAAATGCATTATCTATCAGGCATGACCGAAAAATATCCTTGACTGAATAAAAATTCATATGAATGTTATTTCTCGTCAGGGTTCATGATTCTGTGAATATGAGTTGAATAAGGCATCCATCAAATACAATTCTTTTGAGACTCCTTCGCTCTTCTGTTCCTAAGAAGATTTCTCAAAAGGGCATCTCAATTCTAGTGGCGTGATTCCATAAACCCAAATTATCGTCTTTGTGTATTTCATGAAAAACATCTTTAGCAATTCACAATAATAGATTAACAGATATCAGTGTCGACCATTTGATCGATTGCAATTCGATATTCGAAACGTATACTTTTGTTCGCATTGTATTTGTTGGGGCTTATACTCATCGATTTAAAAGACAATTTATAATCTATAACCAAACGTAGCGCATCTGCCATTCCAAAAAGAGAAAACAAATGCGTTTTGCACTGCCAAATGGCACATATTGGATTACATATTGTGAGATGGTTCTTGAGGTATTATAGACGTGTTTTATGGTCAAACAAATTCTTTGTTGGGTATATTGTCGGTCAATTTTGGCAAGATTATCTTGCCTGTCCAGATACAAATAACAAACGCCTTAACAATGGATTGTTTTTTATCCGCATTTCGTTATAGGATACGTTCATTTTTTAAAAAAAGTACATGTTGAAACACTTGGGCCCAGAGAAGTGAAAACAAAAATTCTAGAAGGCGATCAGTAATGGAAATATTAGGGAAATATTCTAGCAGTAGAAGAACATGTTTGATTTCTATGTATCATTTTGTGTACAAATGAAGCAACTTTGTCTGTAAACGGTACACTGGGGTCCCAAAATTGCAAATGCCTTGTCGAGACATGATTTGCAAGAGAAAAATCTTCTCTTATCTGGTTCCAGACAAGACAAGAGATAAGAATCTCACCTCACTATTCAACTATTATAATGAGCGTTAATTCACGTGGCGATAACTCCGAAACTCAAATGAATGATCCAAATATATATTTTTTATTCGATTACATAATACAATTCAGTTTTAGGGAAAGAAAGGTTTTCAGTGTTCTTCTTCTTCATCTCTATACAAAAGAATGTGGGAATTCTCTTTGGGATATCCGAACATATTTATTCCTTTCAATGCTGTGAGTCCGGAATAGGCATGTAATAGAATAAGCGTGGTCTTGTTTGTACGTTGATTTGCAATTTCTTGTTATTGTTCAATGACAAACAAAACGAACATTTTCAAGTTCTACTTGTTGTTAATAATGTCTCTATCCTAGCGTATCTCCTGTCCCAACAACAGGAAATTCACATCTCTTACCTCAGATTTTAATTTCATCCCATCCTATTGCTATTCAGATGATTTTATTAAAATGGCCGACCGTTATCGTTTCCGACCATGAATTAGGTATTCTACACGAAATAAGTTACCATTCTAATGTGACTGTCATTACTCGATACGGGGGATAGCTGAAAAGACCTTTCATTTTTTGTTTCAATCATTCAAGAAAGACATGATAAGTTTGGAATGGATACTCTATAAGACTGATCATGATATTATGATTGATCAGTAATATTATATATTTCTTCAAGAATGCTTTTCAGGTTGGGATTTTGACTACTTTTGGGAAAGTATTCAAAATCATGCATACACATTTAGCCCAAAATATATGAAATAATTCTACGAATATGGATTTCGAATGCGTTGACAATACTACCATTCAGTTGGTTGGATTCGGCAGAAACCTCCAGAAAATAAAAAATCCTCAACAAATTCGAACGGTTTGTCTTTATATCCTGTCTCCTTCATAGGTGACTTATTTTTCCAAGAATCAAACAATGTACCCTCTGATATCAGAGAGCATATTTTGAAATCAAAATCAGTGTGATCACTGTGTCGAGGAGAGATACAGACGTATTGAGAAAAATAACGTTCCTACACTAGTGGATTTGCTTAGTGAATGTCTCCAGGAAAACAACTACTTAACTGGCTAATACCACGAAGACCATGGAATTATTTCCCATAGGTATCAATAGAAGTTACCTTATAGGTGATAGTCTTGCAGATGATTCTTGTTTGTATAGTCTTGTTTGTAAGTCCTCGATGGAATTACGTAAACGAGATGGATCTTTTACTAGTTAAGAAATCTTTACTCTTGAAAAGTTATCTACGGTGGAACTATTTGAGTCCAGGAACACTTTTGTTTGGGTTAGATCTACTCAATTGATTTCGGATGATCAGTCATCACCCGAAGACGATTGTGGATACTAACAATCGAAACGTCGTGAAGTAACTTTGCTTGGAA
>WOGJ01284361.1:0-10798 GCA_015342185.1 Leptinotarsa juncta
TCTTTGTTTTTTCTCATGTTTAGTTTTCTTTTCTTCAAGGCTAGAACTAAGATCAACAGTACCCTTCCGGTGCATGTTGTTTCTAGCCTTATTTGTAGTTTTTTTATCATTTTTATAGATTGTATATTTATTGTATTCATATGGAACTACAAATAAATATTATTATTATTATTATCAAGTACTAACCAACTGCATACCCAATTGGCCCAAATCCACATATGAGGAAATAAAGTTGCCATGCACTTACTGTAGGTAAATTCATTTAGTGAATTCATTCGTCAATAAACATGCGGTTGGTCACTATATCAAGTCGCCACTATAGTTAAGTGACCACTTGCTATAGACAAATTTATTTCCTTATAAGAGGATTTGGGCCAATTAGGGATGCCGTTGGTTATTATCATAAGAGTAGTTGACTTCTGGGATGATTCCAAAGTTTCGTCTTTGCTTTATATTCGTATAGGTACATTTTTTAATATTGTTTTATATGTTATGGAAGACTGAATAACCTAACAGCAAACAAATGCCACTTTTTCCAAACTATGAACATTTCATACATCTTGATGATATATTCGACTACTTAATGAAATGAAATCGTTTAAAATAATATTTCATATGGAGGATTCAAACTTACTTACTTGTATTACATTACAAACTTTTTGTTTCTTAATGGAAAGTGCGATAAAGAAGACAAGAAACAAGCCATGAAACTAACGACTTATCATCATTTTCTCCCATGTCTATCTCTTCCTAAGGACGACCCATTCATTTCGCATTTTATTACGAACGTTAATTCTCGAATTCAAATCCAATAAAGCTCCGACAATAAACACCAACAGTACATACAAGTTTAGAATTGTGAATTGTGGGCCGTTTAGTATAAAGCGTATATCCGTAAATCCTCAAGAGTTATTAACAGTCGGGCGGTTGTGCAACACAGATTTCAATACAATACCCATTATAATATTAAACAGAAAGGGATGTAACGAAAGCACTTCTCCACTGACGCAGCAAAAAAATGTTTGAGAATAAGAATTACAACGCTAAAAAAATTTGAAGTAAGTTAATCGAAACGTATTGAGGAAAAAATGCAGATCAAGAAAAGGTTAGGAATTATTGTTTAAGCAAGAAGAAAGTTATATGAGAGGATATACGACAAATCCTTGGCCAACTAATCATACAAATTGTGGAGTATTGTAACGATTTAAATTTCTGAATTCAGAAGAATCAGTAAAGAAGAGAGTAGGTTCGTTATTTTATCAGAATATTGCTGGTATGGTGGGTTGTCTAGTAAGCAGGAGTAAATAAAACCAAGGAGATTTTCACGGTCAGGATTTAAAAACGATTCAGATTAGTATCTATCGTAAAGCCAACACACAAGCAAGGTTGTAAGTATTGGTTTTTTAAACTTGATGTATATATATATTTGCCTGTTTTTTACATTTGATGTGGCGCCCCAGGGCTTACTTTGTTTTCCATCTATTTCGACTATAAAAAAAACATATTTTCCTTACTCACGCCCAGCCTTGACAATAATCGACTAGCCTGGGCCGAACTACTTTTTGGTAATTACATAAATACAATGGTAGGTTATAAGTCATATCTACTCAATATGGGAAATCATCTTGATTTCATCATCTGAAAATCATCTTGAAGAAAATAACTGCTTTACGTTCACAGGTGCTGCTCTTGCCAGACGTAATATCTCTTGAAGAATACCGAAGATCTGATAAAAAAATATCAAAATGAAACATGAAAGTGAAGATGCGAGGACACGTTGGCTGAGGATCCAGGTTTCAACAAGAAATGGTTCCTTTGAAATATTTCTACAGACAATAAGTGAGTTGAACATTGACAAATGTCGATACTCCAAACGATAGGATACATCAAAACACGCAGATATCTGAATGATAAAGACGTAGAGGAAGAAATTGAGCTGAAATCCCAATCGAAATGTATAATGAATATATAATGATGCCTGCATGCAACTGTAGAATGATCATCTCACAGTATACGAAATAACGATAGGCACAAAGAAAGAAATGAAGAAAAAATTCCTTTGTTAACAGAGGAAGAATGTAGAAAATACTCTGTAACACATTTCTTATAGATTAGGATATTACAATCGTTTTTGACTTACAGAACTTTTCGATGTCTATTATTCTTATAAAATCAGTGGGAAATTTTAAATACTAACCTTTGAGAGCAAATAAGTTTTTGCTCCATAATGGATCGCTATTATTTGAAACAAATTCTCTGTGATCAGTAAAGTATTCGAAATCCTTCACCATCATTTGTTTAATGAGCTCCGCATCTCTCACGAATAATATCGGCGTGTAGAATTGATTTACACCACAGTATCTAGAATGAAAAAATAAAAATAGATAAATATCCTTGATTAAGCATTACTTTCATGCAGAACATCGATGTTTACTAGCTAGATCAGATCTTCGTAACCAACGCAACAAATTTTCAAAAGTTATTTAACTCAATGTGTCATACAGATTGTGATCATCAAATAATGAAAGCAGTGACTTGTATCGGAGCGACTTTTGGTCAGGTACGTTGAAAGTACGGGGTTCGGATTACTGGTAACTCAAATTTGTGTGCGTACAATTTAGAAGGGGTGCTGCACCCTTACCTGTGCCAGACGAGAAACCCAGTCGAAATTGGTACAAAATTTCGTAAGTTTCTAAAAATCACGAGGTCACACCTATCATCGAACAACCAAATGAAATGATCGAATACAGAACTATACATATAAAGAATAACAACCAGAGGTTTTATGGAAGGAAACAAAAACGCTCGAGCTGGAACCGATTGAACAGGTAGGTATATATAGAAATAATTAGGCATGGAAGTAGGCAACCGTCATTTCATCGTACCGTGTCAGACAAAAATAGGTACTTCTATTGAACGTATAATTTGAGAGCATTCGACAAATGTTCAGTGTAGTTTTTCCATACCAAAGAATATTCTTTTTATTGAAAGATCACTTTATTTCTTCCAGAATGAATACAACAACAAAGAAAGAAGCAATCAAAACCAGATTCTAATGTGAGATGAGTAATGGAGAAATTCAGAACGAATTACAACAATCACATCAGAACCTACCCGGGATCCCGCTGCACAATCTTTGGAAGTTAGCTGTCAAAGTGACAAACAGAATTATTTTCGCTGCGACTAATTTTTCGAGTTATTTTCATAAAGTGTAGTATTTCTAGTGAATGATCAGCCATTCGCCAGAGGTTAATCTCTCTTATTAGTGTGAGTGTTTGTTACAGTGAGCAAGAACCCTCCAGACCTCTGGTGAGTACGTCCAGATATATCACTTCATGAGTCTGTTCACAATATTATCGCTTGCCCTTGGGAAATCGAACGCTGTGAGTCGTTCCGATAGCGGTATGGAGGAACTGCTAGACAGTCTGATGGCCAGGGACAGGGGGGAAGTGATTGGCCTCATAGGCCTTTTGCTTGACCGTCTGGGCCTGAGCCCATCAGAGCTGTTGAAAGTCACTCCTGGGTCGGCGATTAGGGATCCTCCTGGCACACCACCAGGGGTCGTGGAGCTTCTTGATCGTACTCCGAGGAGAGTTTCCTCCAGAGATACCCCCGTCGGCTCCACCATTTCTGCGTAGCCTGAGACAATCAATGTCATGACAAAGTCGAATGAACTGGCAAAAAATAAGCATAGACTTCCGGAAGACTTTCCTCCGTTTCCTCCTTCTTCAAAGCCAGCCTCTCATACAACGATAAACACCGGCGCAAAGCCAAAAAGACAAACAAAAAAGCACCTAAATTATGTGATGAAGCACTAAATTTCTCGGAATCCGAGATATCAACAACTGAATCCTCTGTGAAGAGTGATGTAATGACTGATGTCAATATGAGCGATGGCTCTGAAACGGGTGAAAAGTCTACTTCCACTGTACAGGGTGGCCCAAGAAACCAGGCTACCCAAAACGATGAAACAAATCAGGTTGGAAATCCCATAGAACAGGGAGCTAGCTTCCCTCTCCGTCTGCGGCCTAAGATGCTCCAAAATATCAATAAAACTCGCTTTACTCCAATTTTCGTCCGCCAGATGGACAAGTGGGTTCATTTCACGAAGTTGGCTACCTTTCACAAAGTCAACTATATGAAAGCAGTAAACCTGGCTGACGGCATAAAAGTTCAGCCTTCTTCGATCGAGGACTATAGGAGTATGTCCAAATTATTGGTGAGGGAGAAAATTCCTCATCACACGGATACCCTTCCTGAGGACAGGCAAATTAGAGCCGTCTTCAGAGGGGTCCCGGAGTACCTGGAGATCGCTGATATCGAGGGCGCCTTGGTGGAAAAATGTTTCCAGCTATCATCTGTCTCCGGGATGATGTGTGAAAATCGTCCACTCTCTCCGATTTTGGTTAAAGTGAACCAAAATAAGAAGCATATCTTCGACGAACGGGACCTCGTTAATGTTAAAAATCAAAGTTGAGCCCCAACACCAGAAGACACTGGTATGGCAATGTCACCGATGTCAGTGGTTCGGGCATAGCCAAAGGGACTGCTTAGCCAACCCCATCTGCGTCAAGTGCGCCGGCAGACACTTTTCAGGAGAGTGTAAGAAGCCAATAGCAGATCCTCCAAAATGCAATAACTGCATACTACCGCTGTTGTCCTGAGTCCCCCAAGGTTCGCAGGAGGACCAACGTAGCTGCAAATGCCCCTCGAAATGCACCCACACCTGTGAGGCGTCCTGCCGGAGCATCTGGTACACGCCCGGGTATGAGCTACGCAGGAGCGGCCAAGAGCGGTAACATCTCTGTAACGGTCTCGCAACGGTCTCGACGCGGTAGTGTCGGATTTTGAATTGTCTGTGAACAATGCACAGCACAGCCACAACCACGACAGAGTGTCCTATGCGAAGCTTCAATGAGTTTCCTCCCAGGATAATGAACCTTATCTGGGAGAGAAATCGAGTCAGACAAGTTTATCAGGGGACTCTCTACCCTGGAGACAAGATTGCGGCAAGCAGGATGGCCAACCAAGTTAAACAGGCCATCACTGACGGCAGACTCGAGAAGAGAAAAAAAACCACTCCCTCCCCTCTTCACGGACAGCGCGGCATCTGCTACTCCCCCGTCTAGAAGGCGTTGACCTTTGCAGACACAATGGAGAATCAGTTCCAACTTAACGTTGATCCGGATGACGATATTGACCATGATATCCGGCTGGAACAGCGGGATCGTAGCATCCTCAGGGAAAATGATGACGACGTGATCCGTCCAGCTTCGGAGAAAGAACTGTGAAGGTACATTTGGGCCTCCAAACCCAAGAAGTTTCCGGGAATTGATCCAATCAACAATAGGTTGTTGAAGCAGCTCCCGAAGAACTTCAACAGATACCTACTGGACATAATCAACAGTTCAATCGCCCTCAGATACTTCCCCCGAAGATGAAAGCATGCCGTATTCATCATGATTCCCAAACAGGGCGAGAACCCGCTATTTCCCCAGAATCATCGTCCGATTAGTCTGCTTTGTTCAACTAAGTTGGCTGAACGTGTTGTGCTGCAAAGGTTGACCGAAGAAGTTGAAAACCAAAATGTTCTGCCTGATGAACAATTTGGCTTCAGGAGGGCACTCTCCACCGAGCTGCAGGTTCTGAGACTGGTCGAAAATTCCATCTCAGATCTAAACAATAGGAAGATAGTCTATCTTGTCCTCCTGAACATTTCGAAAGCCTTTGACAGAGTATGACATGAAGGTCTACTACATAAAATGCTCGATTTTAACCTGCCTAGGGGCCTGATTCGGTGGATTAGGTCCTTTCTAAAAGGCAAAAAAATTTCAGGTTCGAGTTGAAGGAACTCTATCTCCCGTCAGGGAAATCCAAGCTGGGGTGCCTCAAGGAGCTGTGCTGTCTCCACTATTGTACAGCCTTTACGTGAGTGACCTTCCGAAGTTCGATAACGTGCAGATTCCTCTTTACGCCGATGATACGGTTCTCCTCGCGTCTTCCATGAGTCGAGGGTTGGCGATCTACATGCAACGCGCATTGGACGACCATGAACGCTGGTACCTGGAATAGAAAATTCAGGTGAATCCAGAAAAAACTTAGGCGATAGATTTGAGGAGATGTACCGTTGCTCCAGGCATAAGAGTCACGATTTCAGGCAGGGAAATCGAATGACAAACGCAAGTCAAATACCTAGGTCTTTGGGTAGACCGCCGATTCACCTGGGTAAATCACATCGATTATATCAAGAGCAAAA
The DNA here is from genome assembly GCA_015342185.1 of Leptinotarsa juncta. NCBI lineage: Eukaryota > Metazoa > Arthropoda > Insecta > Coleoptera > Chrysomelidae > Leptinotarsa > Leptinotarsa juncta. The sequence continues at coordinate 6,257 of WOGJ01284361.1, forward strand.
TACATTTGAGGATAGTCAAACTGTATTCTCTGATCAACAGAAATTCCGAGATCAATCTTAAAAATAAGATTTTATTATACAATACGATACAATACGATGTCTGTTGAAATGAACAGTTTGTTCATCAAATACCCCAGTCAGGAAGAGGTACACAAGGCCAGAGCGGCATAGAGTTCATTGATCTTCATGTTGTTAACAAAAAACACCTTTAGTTGTGAACCACTCGTCCTCCTGACGAAAGACAGTCGAAAGTAAGGAAAAAATTTCCAACCTGGAGAAAATGGCAAACAAGAAAGAATCGCTTGGCATTCCATACCACCCAGAGCACCTCATTTTGGAGGACTTTGGGAAGCTGCAGTCAAAACATTCAAAAAACATTTACTCCGCACTGTCGGAGATACATTGCATACATATGAACAATTAGAAACCTATACAATTGAGATCGAAGCGATATTGAACTCTCGTCCTTTATCACCTTTATCCTCGGATCCCAACGACCTTTTGTCTTTAACTGCCGGTCACTTGCTCACTGCTTGGCAACATGCGCAAAAATTGAAGTTGCATTTTTGGGATCGCTGGCATAAGGAATATCTGAATAACATTATTAGCTCTGGTTGTGATCCATGAAGACAATCTTCCCCCATTTCTTTCGTCCATTGGAAGAATTACCGCAATCAATCCAGGAGAAGGCGGCATTGTTCGGGTAGTGATTCTAAAAACCAAGAATGGCAAGTACAAACGCTGTACTAAGAAACTTTGCCCACTATACTTCAATTAACGACTCTATTTTATTTTATTGAACTTGGACAGTTCAAGGGTTCGGTCTCAAAATCTTGGTAAAAAAATTATTATATTTTTCAATATGAATCTTGAATTTTTAGTATTTAGGTTAGATTTGCCAGCTTTGAAATTTTTACAACAAAGCAGATTGTTTTATGGCATTATTTAGGTATTGCTAACGAATATTATTTAGGTTTTCATAATTCTCGAGGGTTTCCCAATCGGTGTTTTCCATATAATCTTCTAATGTATTGATCTTTTCTAATACACTTATCCTCAATAAAGCAACTCGTATATTTAGGCCTTTTTCCACATAAATATTGTTAGCTATAAATGGCTAAATTTCCAATTCCATGATTGTTCCTTGTGTCACTTATCTTTGGACTTACCTGCTATTATGACCTTGAACCCCTTGAACCCCTTGAACCCCTTCTCCAACTACCGATGTGAAACATTGCTTTCATAAAATCATTCATTGCGTTTCAAACCTTGTAGGAATACAGTTAGAATAAATCTTGTCTTGTCTACAGTACATCAATCCAGTTATTTTTCTCATCCTATCTTTTCACAAGAGTTAATGCAATCCTTGTGTGTATCAAGATTTCATACACACGATAAAATAATCGTGGGTCAAAATACACATTTTCCTACATCCTCAGTTTTTTGTTTCAAAATTCAAATAGACTGGTAAAGGAGGCTGACAAAAAAATCTGTTTATCCGTTAATCTACGAAAAAAACCCTCAGAAGTCGACACTTGTGCGAGCTGGGAATTAACGAGGTCTTACCTTTCAACGTGCGTTTCTTAGCACGGGTTAGACGAAAGGCGATGAAAAATTACCTGAAGGTTCATTGAAAAATTTAAACAAGCCACTCACGCCAACTCCACCGGCTACCATCTCTGTAGCCGCTTTAAAAAATTTTGTTTTCCATTCGTTCAAAGTTTCCACATGAGTCGGTGTATAAATAAATCTCGGTGATGTTTTGTGAATCCTCTCGGAGGATATACGAAATCAGTAGAGAAAAGGTGATGTGATACAGAACATTCAACAAAGCCCTCCTATAGCTAGCAAATTTTTTCATCTCAAAAATTAAGAGGTTATCAGAAGCATATTTCATATATATTGTTTTCAACAAGAAATGAATTACAGATGGCAGTCCAATATCAATGTGTAGTCAAACCTAAATCAGGGAGCAACACATTTTTTTTCAAACACCCCTCATTATTTTGCCGGAATATAATTTGCATAAAGCTGTCAATTTTTCAGCTCTAGGGAAGGGTTCTATTGTGAAGAACGAGTATTGATAGAGTTCTCATTTATGCAGCAGTTAGGGTTACACTCCATACACTTTTCGCAAACAAGATCAGTCTCAGCGTTGTGAAATATTCCATCCACATGTGTTTACTTAAATTATTATATTGCGGCTCTCATAACATTTTGGTATGAGACACTGGTCATTTTCTTATTATTCTCCTTTATGTCCAGCGATATGAAACCGTTCATATGAGTCACAAAATTTTTTCAGCAAAAGATGCATCTTTAGTCGCATCAAAAAGTTTTTGCCAAATACCTAACAGTGAAGAATAATCAGTCAAAAGCAAAACATTCAAATTTTCCAGAAGACATAGTTTTCAATAAATGCGATAGCACATATTTATTTTTGGGAGAGTTCTGGAAATAGGATATCAGTAAATTATTCACATATTGTTTTCAGAAGTAGTTACTGATATCAATGTGAGAAAACTCCCATTTCTCTCGTCAAAAATTTCAAAATAACTGTTTCAGTGCCTTGGCAAGTTTCATTTGTGAAACCTGTGCCGTTCTGTTTCGAAAAATTGAAAAACATCTCTTGATTGCAGTGGAATCAACAAAGATTTCTCTCGAAATTTTTCGGAAAACAGTGTACGCTCTTGATAAATAATAAATCATTCAAATCTCCATTGAAAACATGTTTTCTTTCATGGATGAAGAAAATGATTTGTAATACTAAACATTGAAATATTTCATTATCATGATTTTTGTCTATTGAATAATTGAAGATATAATAATGAAATATCTATCATGGCTTATTAAGCCCTTTAATGTATCAATATCTCCTCTTACAACAACTACATCATGAAAGATATTATGCAACTTGACTCAATATTATTTTCGGAAAATTTCTGACAAAAAAACTTATCAACCATCTTCATCTCCGCTATTTCCCGAATTTTCCTGTTCAGAAGCTTCAAATCCATAATTTCTATATCCATCATAAATTAATTCAATGTTGTTGGCTGAGTTATAACCTGAATATCTGATGCACCGTTGTTATACAAATTATGGTACAAAGAATTTTCCATATAATCATAAATGTTTTCCTTCATTTTTTCGAATGTTATTTTATATATTTTCTGAAAAAGGTGGGAAATCAAAAGTTCAGGTATATTTGACCAGTCTTCTCCAGTCAATAATTGACAGGAGCTTCGTAGGAGGGCGCAGCGCATTCGCTTAAAGCAATATTGCAATTTTTTATTGAAAAACACATCATTGTCACTGACATCTTCACCACGGAAGACCTTCGGATTTCCAAACATACGTAACCTCCTTTACGTGGTTATTCAAAACACCCCGGTCTGAATACCAATGTGAATAAAGGGGATCTGACTTCGTATTTGGTCACAATTTTCACGACTTATTGGATTTTGTATAACGAACATTCACAACACATATAGAAGCGGTAGCACATGGACAGACGTTATCGGTTCGTCCGTCCACAACCTCGACCACCACAGAACTCATGAACACAACTTCATATCACAGATCGAAATATGCACATTCCATATATGTTAAAAACTTTCGATGATAATTACAACAGTATAACGTCATCCTATAAATACACAAATAATTTCTAGTTAACATAATTGTGCAAGAATGCAAAACACTGTTTTTCCATGGTTAACATAATTGTTTTCATACTTATATTCATTGAATAAAATTAAGAATAAAAATCAGAATATAGTTTTTCCCTGAAGTTTCCCACATTCTTTGATTTTGATAATGATTGGATTTTTTGAAAACATTTTTTCTTTTATTCAACAGAACGTCCCCCAAGTTAGTGCAGGAAAATCTAAAATTGCATCCCAATCATACAAAAAACGGGCAAATTATTAACATCTCAAAGAACGTTGATGTGGATCATTCAATTTTGACGATTTACAAAATTGGAAAAATAAAGAGTGATTGAATAACGTTATGAAGACCCTGAAAATCATAAAGTAATTATGACCTATAAAATGTTCATCACTTACTATGTTGAAAAGTTGTAAGGGACTTATCAACTTGTGAAATATTCGACTAGATTTCTCTTCGATGTTTTTTATTTTATTGTGAACTTGTTTTAACATATGTTTTTCTATGTTAATAAAAGGGTTCAAGAGTGCAAAACACTTTTTTCCAAACTACAATATATATGTTACCAGCAAAACCCAATTTTAGGCCAAACTAGTTTTACCTAGGCTAAACTAGTTTATTTTATATGCGATCGGATAAACCGGTACAGACTAGGCGAAATGGGTCTGTCCTAAAACTAGTTTAACTTAGGAGGATCTGGTTGGGCCTAATATGAATAAGTACAATTCAGGATAAACTAGTTTGGCCTAGTCTATTATATGCTAACAGAGACAAATTAAGCGAGTAGGTACGTGTCGAGACCTGTGCATTCGGGGATCCCCCGATCGTATTTCTCACGTCGCCGTCGTCGCTTGCCCATTTACGCTCATT
>WOGJ01284760.1:0-10043 GCA_015342185.1 Leptinotarsa juncta
ACAATCATCGAAGAAGCACCGTCAGTCGCAACTCCCGATAATTTTGAAAAGTCCAAATCAGTTTTTGAACACTCATCCAAAAGTACATTGAGTATATCAACTCCTTTGGTTTGACCTTTCAATGAAAGGCGGCAAGCGATGTTTCTTGACTTAGCATTTTTGGGCGCTAGATTCAAATAGCGCGCGCGAGATTCAAATTACTTTTGGAACATATTTTTTTTGGTTTTATTCTGGAATAGAATTAAATATTCTTCGAATGTACGAGAGTATTATTTTTGCTGTCGGCGGGCCCCCAAGTATTCGACCGGCGGGCCGCGGTCTGTGCATCCATGGTGTACAGAGTGGACCAAATCGGACACCTTTAAAGGGAAACTCCTTTTTTTCAAACTAGATAGACAAAAACTGATGGCTGAGTCTGAAGGTCGAATTTCATGACAAAACTAATGGTGGAAAACGCTTATTGATATATATCATAGTTTCAGAGTTCCAGTATGATTTTCGAATATGTGCATTTTCGAAAAGCTGCCGTAACTTTTTTCCTGTCAAAAATTTGTTGTTACTTTTTCACGTAGAATACAATAGCGCAAAACATTTATTTTTTAAATAGATTTAAAAAGTTATTGTTGGAAAACTATTTTTTAAATGAGACACCCTGTATAATCTTGCATATTTCAATAGAGCTTTCAAAAAATTCAAACACTTGATGTTTGTGAGAGTAATCTTTTAAATACAGAGCTTTAAGATTTTTTCATGTAAACTTTGAAACGCACACTTTAATCAAATATGTTTTGGACGATGCGGCGATAGAACAGAAAGAAATTATTCAGTAGTAGCTATCAAATGGTCCGAAAGCTTTTCACAGCAGTAATTAAAACGCATTGTTTCAATATAATTGATAACAATTTATACTATAACTGAATATTGGCCATATTAAAACTAATAAATACAGTTTATTGTATGATTTTCATTATAAAAGGATTTTACGGAAACGAACAAAGACTGCGGTTTTTGTAAAACCCTTTTGTAGGGAAAATCATACAATAAACTGTATTAATTAGTTTTAATTCATACTATATTCACTACTAACAAATGAAACATCAGCAACAATGATAATAGCGATGAACAACAAACAATGAAATATATACAGAGAAGGAGTTCGAAATGTCCACCAGCTTCTCCTACACACAGACGACACCATTCATGAATGTGTTTTGTCGAATTAATCAGTTTAATGGAAATGAGAGAAGCAAAACTTTGAATTACTGCCACTTCCAATTCGGTTCTAGAATTGGTCGGCAATTTAAAAATTAAATTTTTCAACCCTCCTCAGAAGTGAAAGTCCATAGGCGTTAGGTCCGGTGACCTGGTCGGCCACCGCTTAGGTCCTGTTTGGCTATTTTATTATTACCAAAATTTGCATACAAAAAATTGTTGACAATTGCATTGTTGTGAGGCAAAGCTTCGTCTTATGAATGAACGGGCTTATAATTCTATTTTTGAAAACACCTGCTCACAGACTAAATCCAAATCTTCCTTGACTTTCTGTTCCACAATAGAATGAGGATTTGTTGTGCCCAAGCGGTTGTAGTAGTTGAAAATTTCGGCACTGCTCACACAAGCTTCGTCTGCCCAAACACAATTTGATGAAAAATCACGCACTTGGTGACAACTTTCCAGGAACAACTGGCAAAAAGCTATGCGGTGTTAAAAATCTCCTGGTCTAAGTTCATGAATTCTGGTCCTGTATGGCTTGAATTTGTGTTTTTTTTCAAAATCCTCCGAACGTTAGACTTAATAGACTTGTTGATATTTTCAAACTTTGCTTTTGGGATCATTTTCAACAGCACCCAAAACGACTATTGCTTCGAACTCCTTATGCCTATTTCATTAATATAATTTTTGCTTTTTCTTTTCAAATTGACCACTATTAATTAGGTTGTCCATCTTGCAAAAATGTCTCTGAAAGGTTGTCTTCTTCCTGGAAAACTGTCGTGATACAAATTGCTTGCTACTACTGCATCTTTCCCGATTTGTATAAGACGACTATCATATCCCATTTTCATAAATCTCATACTTGGATGTGAAAGTTACACTCTCTCCATATGATCAGGAAGATCATTTATCAAATGAATTGACTAGACTCAATGAGAAGCTGGGTTTAGTTGATGGAAATTGAACTAATACGAGCCACAATAAACCCTCTTGGGTTACATTGGAAGGTCGAGTGAACCCACTCAAGTTCAACCTAACCTAATTATTAAGTTTCTTCCACTGTGGTATTCATGTTTTTCAAAATGATGCCAATTTTGCCGAAATTCAACTTTTGCTAGAGATTACTACTACAGTCTGTTAACTAATGCAACAATCAAATATTTTCAATTCATATTTTGTGAAATCTAACGATCAGTTGTAACTGTCTATTCGTTGTACTACTTGCTACAAGTATTGATCAATATTTGATTCTGATTAGCGCAATGTTTATTCTCCCCTCGTTTGTTTTCCGAACATAAAGCTAGTCTGAAAGGATAATACCTGAAATTAGAGCTTGTTCGACATTTTTATGGGACAGATTCAGCGATGTGTTGTTCCATTAGTGTCCAGGGATGATCTATTACTTTTCAAATTAGGTATTTTCCCCATCATCGTTTGTCATTCGATGGGTGGAAGCAAATGTAGTTTTGATTTAATAGAGTGTTAATCAAAGTATGATTTTACTTACATTGTTCCCAGTGTATAGCGGTGTTAATTTATATTCAAATATCGCCACATTATCATACATTTAATATTCGATTTCCGCTAAATATAAATAGATTAATACGAACATGTGTTTGCTTGATTCCATGAAAATGTAAAGATAAATACATGAGTAGGTACTATTCCGATCATTCCTAATTTGATTTTAATTTAAGAGCTATCGGAAGACAGCTGTTAAATTCTGTTAAACATCATCAGTTCCGGGCATGTGGTCCTTGATTGAAGACAAAATGTGAAGAACCAAGAAACTAAAAATAATTGCGTGAACGCAGGATAGACATAAGTAGAATCACCTATTGGTGTGACACCAAGGCAAAAGAAGACTAATCCACATATTTTTAGAAATGATATAAAAACTGCATTAACCTCTCTTGAATTTATATCATTTCTAGAAAAATGTGGATTCGTTTTCTGAGTGAATTCAAGGAGAACTTTCCTAATTCCCTCTAAGGCAGTTATTCTAAAAGATCACCGTTGGAAGAGGTCAACTTTGTTGCAGGATGCCACGGAACGATATGAAAAAATAAGAAGAGAGACATTGGAAGATGATTATAGACCAATATTTGCCAAGATTGAAAGCACGTGCTCAAAGATCCGCCAAGAGATGCAGAATACCCACAAGAGAAAGTGGAGAAAATTAGTGAAGAAATAATGCCCAAACACAGACCGAAAACAGGACAACTATGAAGTCGCCAACGTCATCAACAAGAGTTCCCCTCGCCTCACGGGAGTAGAGGAACATCTGTGCCCACTTTGGAGATGATTACGGTAGTGGAATCCACCAGTTCCCTCATTGACCAGACCGAGGCAGAAAAATTCAGATGGAAAATCAGAGAATAGCTAGATCGCGAACCAGTTCCAACATCTAACATCAGCAATGAAGAACGTATAGCTCTAAGCGGCCTACGTAGAGACAACACAATCAAGATCATACCTGCAGATAAAGGAAATGCTACTGTGGTGATAGATACTGTTCTCTACGAACAGAAAATCGAAGAGGTTCTTAAGAAGAGACGATACACAAAGATCGTACGTGACCCTACTGCATCAATTGAAAGTAAGTTGTACCAGATTTTGAAAAAATCCCAAGTCTATTTTTCGGACAAGAAAAGATCATCACTAACACCGCACCACAGGAAGCCCCCCCACTTATATGGATTACTCAAAATCCATAAGAAGGACGTTCCACTAAGGCCGATCATCAGCTCCAGAGATTCGGCTACTCAAAATTTGTCTATATTTTTACTTCTCATAATACAACCATTACAAGGAAAAACATCCTCTTTTGTGAAGAATTGAAGGCATTTTTTCGAACTACTAGGGTCAATTGAAGTCACACAAGAAGATCAACTAATTAGCTGAACTGAAGGACGAATTCTTCACACAAGATGAGAAACTGCCAATGGGTTCGCCACTTTCACCAGTCATAGCCAACATATATATGGAGTGGTTTGAAACACTGGCCATTGAAGATGCCCACAAGAAACCTCGGGTCTGGTTGAGATATGTTGACGACACATTCATCACTTTTACAATAGAGAAGGAAATCCACAACGAGTTGCCATTCTTAGACGTTTTGGTGAAGAGGACCTACACTAAGTGGGAAACATCTGTATATCGAAAACCCACTGACACGGGACAGTATCTGAACCATGAATCCAACCACCATCAATCAACTGAAAGAGGAATCATCAAGACTCTATTAGACCGTGCTTTCGGGCTCTGTAATACGAAGAAAGGTCTCGAGAAGGAACTAGACATCATCAAAAATGATCTTCAACGGAATGGCTACTCCAAAGCGATGGTAGGAAAGACTTTGGCTAAAAGACAGCAGGAGCCTCGCAAGGAAGAGAACCCGTCACAACCAGTGCTTGCACTTCCCTACATCAGAAGATTATCGGAAGAGATACGAAGAATTGGATCCAAGTACAACATCAGAACCTGCTTCGGATCCGAAAAACACTATCCGTAGCAGCCTCACGAAAACCAGGCCACCAAACGCGGACTAGGATACCCTGTGAGTGCGGAAAATTCTAAATCGGCATTGCGAGGCATTGCGAGGAGAAACCAGCAAATCATGAATAGCAGAACATGTTTGGACCCATCAACGTAACATTGAGTGGTCCCAAGCTGAGATCATCCACAGAGAGAAACATTGGTTTAGGAGAAAATTCAAAGAAGCAGCATACATACAACAATGTTTTCAGCGAAGCTAGCGTAGATATATGCAACATATGAAAACCCATCATCAAACGAAAAATGGCCAACTCCCGCCAAACGGTCATCTCCCACTAAACCAGTGAAGCGGAAGAAGGAAAGCGGAGAAAGTGAAAGTACTCGAATGACCCATAAATCGAAACGTCATGAAGTATCTATTATTTGATTTCAGGTTTTAAGCTTATTATAATTGTTATTTCCAGCTATTGATTTTTAATTTTTCTTTTTCATTTCTTTCAGAGATTTCAGATCGTTTTATATAATATCAGACCATGGAAGTCCGAAGTAATGAAATTCATCATGAAACATTCTCAATCACCTTCAAACAAAAGTATCACTTTATTACAATTCAAATTCAAAGTCAAAGTATGTGTTTTATTGTAAGAAGATTCATATCTTATTGACAAAGCTTGGTTGAAATAATCAAATAAAAGAAAACAAACAAACAAAATTACACATATTAGCCATCGCTACTCAGTCATATGTATATACAACAAAATAGAACAGTTTGTGTTTACATAACACAATACAAAACTTTAGAAAAATAACCAGTAAGAATGTATGTTGAAAATTTCCAATATTGATCACATGAAAAATATTGAGAGTCAGACACAAGTCAAATTAAAAGGGATCTTGATAGTGCTCTGATAAATTGAAATAGGCTCTTTCACGAAAAAAAATCTTTCAAAACTTCCGTGAAGTTCCTGTTATGGCATGCGCATTTTAGATGAGATTGAAGGTGATTAAATGTTTTCCACCCATTATAAACACACCCATTATAAACACACCCATTATAAACACACCCATTATAAACCCAGTGTGGCAAAAGGATAACTCTAATGTCAATCTTCCCCCACATACACACACAAGCCATTGTGAATGAAAGAGTCTTTAATGAGGGAATATTTTGGAATGGAAAAATTAAAGTATATACAACATATTGTATCAATAATAATAATTGATATTAAAGTGAGGCTCTTTTTCTTAAACAGTGGTCTGCAAGAATCTCGTGGCTTTGTTTTACACAGAAAACGTACATCTCTTTTCTGTATAACTAAAATTGATTGCAATGTTGTCACCCCAGAAAGGGATTCCATATCTTAGGTGACATTCTATAAGAGAGTGATATGTAACTTCGGCAGCAGCAAGATGTCAGCCTAACAGCGAAAGACCCAGAGGACAACACCTGATATGATCTTTAAATAACAAATCATTGTAAATAATTAGTCTCAGAAATTTACTTGATGGTTCATTCACAACAAAGATGTTACTGATGAAACATTTGAAGCATTATCGTTTGTTTTAGATATATTAAAATTGAGGAAATTTGCGTCACACCTTCTTTCTATTTTGCTAATATCACAATTTATCATAGTTTCAAGTTCAGAGAGATTCTGATAATGTCATAAGATTATAGTGTCGTCAGCGAATAGTGTAAATTCACCTTCAAGAAGGAATAGTAGTGGACTAAGGATTGAGCCTTGAAAAACTCCACAGTTTATTTTTCCTTCCTAAGAATAACTAGTCGTTTTGAAAATTTGACTACGCTCAGATAAATAGGATTTAAACCACTTTAGACTTACACCCCTTATTCCATACTGTGTAGTTTCCTAAGCAGTGTACCATGACTAACACAGTCGAACGCCTTAGATACGTCATAGAACACAGCAGCTGCAGTCTCTTCATCATTCAATTTGTTATATAGACTGTATAGTATTGAAAAAATGTCATGACGTATGTTTTTACAGGCTTTATATTAGCTTCACCTGTACGTATATATATGTATGTTTGTTTGTAATTCTCACTTTCATTTCATATCGGGATCTTTTGTGTATGTTTGTTTGTTGTAACCCTTTTTTCCGGTTTGAATGCTCTGGATCTGTGTTTGACAGAATTATCGACATTATTGCTTGATCTATTCGCGGGCAGAGGGCGCTGTAAGTAACCGCCTTGATATAATTCGAACTCTCTTTACATGTAGTTCTTCATTTGAAAAAAGTATTTTTTACACGATGTATATTAGCTTCAACTGCATATACGTATATTTGTTTGTTTGTATCTCTCGAAGGTAGGGATCTGTTTTGACAGAATTATCGAGATTATTGCTTAACCTATTCGCGGACAGATGGCGCTGTACGTAACCTCCTTGATATATCGACATTATTGCTTGAGCTATTCGCGGGCATATGGCGCTGTACGTAACCTTCTTGATATAATTCAAACTCACTTTACATGTATTTCTTCATTTGAAAAAAGTTTTTTTCAATAACACGCGCGCCAGCTGCCTTTTTTGTAACCCTCCTTTGCGCGCCTGCTGCCTTGGGCTTGGTAGCTGATTTTCAAGGTCACTATCCGGAATCGGAAAATATCAATGGTCATTTTTCTAAACAATATGCGGCTGATTGATCCCAAAGTTCAGATGAAATAAATATTGTTTAAAAAGACTAAAAAACACGCTTTTATAGCATACTAATTAAAAAATGAAAAATAAATATAGTTCAAGAAAACTAAAAATCACGCTTTTAAGGAACATCGAACTAAAAAGTTAAAAATATTTTTGTTTTCAAAAGCTTTAAACAATAATAAACGAAAAATACTGGTATTATTGTTAAAAAAACGTGGGCGCTTTGTGCCATATTTTTTGTATGTCAAGCACCCGTCGCTTTTTTCACAATAATACCAGTATTTTTCGTTTATTATTGTTTAAAGCTTATTGAAAACAAAAATATTTTTAACTTTTTAGTTCGATGTTCTTTGAAAGCGTCTATTTCAGTTTTTTAAACTATATTTATTCTACTCTGGAATCCACGAACATTTGTTCAATATCTGGTTTTTCTCGAGAAAATCCACTAGTTTTCCCTTGACTAGTTTCTCTATAATTTGTGCAACGATTGTTATTGAGGAGATACCAATATTCCCACCTTCATGAAAAGGAGTCAAAATAGAGTTTTTGAGAACATTTGTAAAAACTCTCTCATTAAAAAATGAGGTATTTATTAAAACAAATAATAACGATAAAACATTGTCTGGCAAAAATATTCAAGGGGATGTCGTTGTTAAGACCTCAGTTATTTTGCCTTTCAGTAATCGCCAATAAAATTGTGTTTCAGTGTAACAAAATTTTAATCACTTTTCCAAAATAACTTCTGACAATCTCTTTTTAATAACAACTATATGATAAGCAAAAAAATTCAAAAACAAGCAACATATTGCATTATAAGAAAATCTGAATAACAAGTTTCAACAGTAGTCAATTCCGGAAATGTGTTTGTTTGTTATCGAATCGGGCACTTCGCCTTCTCTGTAGTTCTTTTTTGTTACTGTATCGATATCATTTAATAACGAATCAACCCATTCAATAGGGGGAAAAAGTGCCATCAATTAATCACTTTAGTGTACAATAATGGGGTTTTCATTACGACGACGACTATAAAAGAGCAAAGCCCGTTAGGTATCGTTCATTGTAGTGATTGAAACTCATTAATCAACCAATTCGCACTGAAATACGAAGCGTTTAGTTTTTTATGGTGATAGTCAATACGCTAATGCATACAAAAAGGCATTTACTACGTTACCACTTCTATGATGGCAGGTTGTATACAGACTGTCTTAAGAAGAAAATTTCATATATTCTGCAAATTTTAGGATGGATTTGTGTAGCCTCCAGAATTATTTGTAGCTGATGGCTTGAAAGTGGTTTTCTGAGGTAGTGGCCAAGATGGAATGGCAATATTTTTTACGCGACTTCTTAGACACGCCGTTACATTATTCGTCATGTACAGTAGGTGGAGATTTTGAAATACAAAGTATATCCAGAAAACACGGTAATAATCGTATTGTTGATATGAAAAATAAAGTGTCTTGCACTTGACAATATTTAAATGCCAAACTCAGCAAATCACTTCACCATCTTGATTAATTCCTTACTGAAGTCGGATTTATATATTCGAATAGTTGTTAATAAATTTTACTTGCCTATTTTACAAATATAGATAGTTATATCTAGCGAAATATGTGTGTGATAGGCTGAGTCGGTTTATTTATGTCTACACTCTCATAGGCATCTAAATGCCTGTAGTTAACTTGTCTAACCAATCTTAATGAACTAAAGTCTATGGAATGGTTTTGTTGCGAAATATGATGGGCAACTGCTGATTTTTCTAGTATTCCATATTTTAGCTCTGCTAAGTGTTCCTTACATCTCATTCCAATAGATCTTATAGTCTGTCCATGATATTTTGCATATCAGTCATTACATTTAATTTCGTAAATTCCAGAGCTTTCCGAATTATCAACTTATACCGCCATCAGTCGCTTAGTCAAAAGTTACGCGATAGGTCGCGTGTTATAATTTATCTAACGTACCATAATTGAATACTAACGATAAAAAAATAACATTCTTAGTGGAAATTGGAAAGGAATGTTGCTCCAATACACAAAAAAAACAAATACACAGTGCAAAATGTTTAAATTAGCAAACACCTAAAGAAAAAAAATTTACTAATTTTATAAATACCAGTAATATTTTGAAATTTAATACTTTAGACCTAATTATCTTCTTCGATATTATAATGAGGACAGCCGTATCTTCATTGATTTCGCACATGTTGTACATTTGCCTCCGGTCGAACTGATGCAGTACGTCAATGAAAAGACTACTGGAGTAAAACATTATTTATTTTCTGTTGCAGAGGTATTGATAAAGTTTTCAGGCAAGATCTCTTCAGAATTCATGCATTTGCTAGATCTGTCAATTAGGTTCTTCATTTTGTGATTAGTATTGCTATAATATGTCATTTCTGAGTTTATTCCAGCAATATTGAGCAATGCACAGTAAACGGCCATCTATTGCTTACTTTTGTACACGAATATTCTGTTTTCATTCTATCAATATCAACTCCTTCTTTTATCAAGTTATAAAATGTAATAACTGAAGGTTTCATCTGATCGCCAGTTTCTGTGTCTAACTCATTTCAATAAATTGATGGATGTAGCCGTTACTACGTGGTAGGAGATCATGATGAAAAGAGAAATAAAAATTTCTATGTTTTTTACCACTTTTATTTGTAACT
>WOGJ01284891.1:0-11672 GCA_015342185.1 Leptinotarsa juncta
CACAACATAGGAAACAAAAAGATACTCACCGAAATATTAGGGCCCATATTTCCGTAGGTAGGGGTACCATACGACAGCAGGAAGCGGCAATAACAGGGAACAAACGAAACATCTTGAACAAAGCACAAAACAAATTGGAACTAATAACTGATTGATGAGTCCCATAGCTTTTATAGCTGAATGTTGTTCATTGAAGCGGAAATTTCTCCTTCTCCTTTCATTTTACTGACCTAATACTTTCACTCAACTATCACAGAAATTGGCGCCAAATTCAGCTAATTTAATGCATTATGTGCCTCCTGAAAAATTATATTTCCAACAGAAAAATCAGATGGATACTCAAGCAAGTAAAGGAAACCCGCTGATGATGACGCAGGTTGTCACTCCTATTGAATTTTTTTCCACATTCACTGCACGAATGAATACCTACTGCAAAATTTCGCAACAGCGCAATCTCAAGGACATCGAAGAGTCGAGTGTCAAGATCGAACTACACGTTCAAAGTCACATTATGTGCACATATCTCAAATCCATGTGACGTCATTCAGGGTCAAACGGGTGGTGTGAGAATAAGGACAGGCAAAAGCACCCTACTTTTGCATATGAAGCTTTTCAATCCGAAAAAAAAATTTGAAGATTTCATTATAAAATCTAATGAATAAGCTTACGTTTTATTGACCGCCAATATTCCTCGAGCCCCCTACGACAGTGAGGAATGTACATTGGATTGTTGAGCCAGAGCCTTTTGGAAAGGTTACTCAGAACTAGGTCCAGTGGGGGGCCAATGACTGATGATCTTTAGTTTCTAATATGGGATCAAATTACATAGAAGTGTTCAATAAATTTGGTATTACTCCACAAATTTCTGTATTCACTGTGAAAAATAAGATAAAATCCATCTTTTTGATACTCTACAACTTCTCAATGCAAATAGAAATGCAAATATGAACAACAAGGAACCAGGTGAGATTGATGAAGTAAAGGAGAACTGAATTTTTGAAATTCGATATAAAATATAAATATTTTTTTCCGAATAAATTGTTATTTTTGTTACATTGTGTATGGAGATGGAAACATATTGTATATTTAATGTGTTTTGTTGAAAATGATATACTAAATAAAAAAATATCTCAAATAATAAATCAGTGTCAAAGTGTCTCTGTCAAAGTAGAATGGAAGAAAACAAAAGTATTTCTGTTTTCAAAGGATGGTTAAAATATGTTGAAGGTAAGATATGTTTCACTGTTGAAATATTAGTGTAGTATTATAGGTTTTTTTAAGGGAAATCTTTTCATGCAGAATGTATTGTTTGTGATACAGAATTTCAAGCAGAAATAACTGTTTTGAAAAATCATAGCAAGGGAGTGAAACATTTGAAAAACGTAAATAAAATTGCAGAAAATCAACCAAAAATTACTGCCGTGATATCTAAAAGAGACGAAATTAAGGATCAAGTATGTAGGGCAGAAATAAAAATTGCTGAGCTATTAGCGGAACACAACTTACCGATGAGATTTTGTGATCATTTGATTCCTTTATTAAAAGACGCGTTTACCGGATTCAAAAACTGCGCAAGGAATGCAGATGGGAAGAACGAAGGTGACAGGAGTTATAAAACATGTTTTGGCAAATTCACATTTTGTTGAACTAGTTGAAGAACTGAAAGTGAAAAAATTCAGAATTTTGATAGATGGATCCACAGACATAGGTAGAGTGAAAACTATTAGTGTGTGTGTACGGTACTTTGGTAACAAAAATGATATAACCACCAAATTTTTTAATTTGGTCCAATGTTTTTCAAATCAAATCCAGCTGTGACAGAAACAGGTGCAACAGCAGAAGTAATTTATTACAAAATTGATAGTTCATTTGAGTTTGCAAAACTACCTATTGAAAATATAAAGGTTTTAGCTCTGATAGTTGTAACACTATGTTTGGTTGCAAAAATTCAAAAGTGAGTAGGTTGAAAGTACATTTCCCTGGTATTATAGTACGAAAATGCATTTGTCATTCATTATATCTATGTGCTAGTGAGGCCTGTAAAGTTTTGCTTCGCCACTGTGAGGATCTGGCCAGAAATATATATGGCTATTTTAAAAACAGCTCTAAGCAGCAAGCTCAATTTACTGAATTCCAGAAATTTTGTAATGTGGAGCCCCACAAAAAAATTGCGTCTATCACAAACCAGATGGCTCTCATTACTAATGGTGGTTGAAAGGATTATTGAACAATGGAATCCCCTTCAACTATATTTTGTACGAGAATGGACCGAACATAGGTTACAAGCATCCGAAATTATTGCCAACAGACTGAATTATGTTGAAACTAAACTTTTTTCTTTTTTCTTCAATTGATTTTACCCAAATTTGTTAAATTGAATGAATATTTTCAAAGTGAATCCGTCATAATAACACACGATTATGATGTAGTTTGCAGCACTTATAAGGACATTTTATCAAGTTATTTAAGACCATTATTTATTCAAAAAACTGAATTATCTCAAATAGATCCTTGCAATGATAGTCAGTTTATTGACTTAGAACAAACATATCTTGGAGTTCGCATATTGAAAAACATCAATAAATTGATTCAAAAAGAGCAAGAAAATTTTCACATTCGGTGTCGCCAATTTTTAATTACGTCCGCAAATGAAATAAGAAAACGGTTCGATTTAAGATAATATTTTGTCAAAAATGTTGATATTCGATAAAGATTCAACGCCAAAACCGACGTCAATTTTTCCAATAATGAACTTAATACCTAGAATTGTAAACCCAGATAACTTCAATCTTATACAAGAAATCGATAATCAGTGGCGACTGTCTTGCCAATCGGAGTTAAATGCAGATGTCAATAATGAAACAGTTATCTAATCTGTTTTAATATGATCTAATATGTTCATGTTTGAAAAATTGGAAAATTTTGTATTGGATTTACAAGTAATTCCCCATTCGAATGACGCCTGCGAGAGGATATTTTCGAAGGTGAATTAAATAAAAACAAATATGAGAAATTCACTAGTATTGGCGAATGCTACAAATTTAATGTCACAGAGGATATGATAAGTTCAATAACCTCGTATTATCATGATAAAGATGAAAATGTTGATGTTGATATTCATTTCGATACCAAATAATTTCGGACTAGATTTAGGTTTTTGTGTTATTTTTTTGTTATCTGTATTTTATTTGATTATATATAAATAGAAATGAGTGCGGCGTTTTATTTTCCAAAACAACAAAACAAAGAAAATTGTAATAAAATTTTCAAAAGAAATCAATAATTTTGGCAGCTTTGCACGAAAATTTCTTCATCAGCTGGTGGCAACACTTGCAGGTACAGCCGTAGATTAGGTAATAGCAGAGCATATATGCTCAATATGCCGTGGCCTGTGTGCCTGTGGCCACAGAACACCATCATTAGTTAGGGTGTTCTGTGCTGTGGCCGTAGGTAGATTGTAGATTTCTCAAATAAAATTTGGTCACGCTGTTTGACGGAATTCTTCATTTAAAACAAATCCTCTGTTCAAAGATAATGGCTGCCGATGATTGTGGAAGAATAATTAAGAGAGAGCTTGAATCTGTTGGGGATGAAGTGGAATTTAAAACAAATATCGTGAAATATGAAACAGGTGAAACTGAAATGGTCGGTGAATCTGGAAAATATGATATGTTTGGTATTGAAATGGTTACCCATAACCTCCAAGAAAAATATGATATAGATCAGATTAAATGTGAAAGTGTCATTGATAAACCCAAATCAGAAAAATGTATAGAAGAAATAAGTGAAGGCTCTCACAATAAGTTCCTTGATATACAGGGTGAAGATATGACTCATGATTCAAAACCCACCACAGGTACTCTATTTTGATGAAGGTTTTTTGCATACAGTAATTTTTCAATCATCATGTTTGGTTGATGACCTATTTATTTTGAATAAATTCATATTAAATATAAGTACTGAGAATATAGAAGTAGTAGAATATAGTAAAGTGAGTGTACCTGAGAACGGTTTAACAAACTGAAACTGGTTGTATCAAATTAAAAATGGGGATATGATTGATGCCAACGGAACACATCTAGTACGGACGAGCAGAATGGTCACATATTCTCAATTACTGTTCGTAATGAGAAGTGGAATACAAATTGTTGTCGCATCTGGTGTCAATAATAGTAATTTTCTCTGAATTTCAAAGCAAAATTTTTAAATCAACTGTTGATAGATACATTGGTAGACCGTTCATAAATTCGTCAGTTACTCCATCTATTTGCTGAAAAGCATAAGTGCATATTTAGAAAATAAAATAAAATTTTCACTTATCAGTTATTTCACATATAGTCAGTGGGCATACTTGAAGACTGGCTATAAATCAAATCACTTAAAGGAACAATTCGTTCATGCCAGTCTCAACTCCCTACACTGTAGGTTAATGGACCGACAACTATCAGAAAACAATTACTCCCCTGGCTAATACCACGAAGGGCGTTGGATTATATCCGACAGGTGTCAGTGAAGGATTCTTCACAGATTATTCCTGCATGTGCTGTTGGTTGCAGACTGGTTTTGGGCTGTTTGGCCACTCATCAGTGGAAGGTAGTGTCGATCATCAACATAAAGTAGATTTTTGGGAAAGAAAGTTTTTGGCTTTCTACTACTCCATCTTGATACAAAAAAGAATGATGAGGAAATCTTCCAAAGAAAGGAAGGAAGTAAATCTATACATGGATGTGTAGATCATACAAAGAAGTAACTTTCAGATACAAACTGATAGAAAGTTTCTTTCGAAACAAATACTTTTATATGAACACTGAATTATACAGAAGATACTTTTCACTATTCAGTTTGTATTTCAAACATTCTTTGTGGAATAAAAATCAGATATCTTTCACATGAGTTCTACTTTCTTTCCCAAAAATTAATCACTCCTAAAAAATATAACCCCTTCAATAAAGTAGATGATTTCCAATAATTCAAAATCGAATTCCTTCAGAGTATCGTTTCTTGAACTAGACTGGAGCGGACTACAACAACAGATTTGTCATCGCCCCGTCTGCCTGTGAACGAGGTAATCAACCGCATATTCGAAATTTGCCCAATTTCTCATATAAGGAAAAAACTTCACTTACAGTCGGGGGGCATACTTGAAGACTGGCTATAAATCAAATCATCTAAAGGAACAGTTTGTTCAGGCCAGTCTCAACTCCCTACACTGTAAGTCAATGATTTAGATGATTATAAGTTATTTGTTGATGAATTCAAAATTATGACTTTTTTCGACTTCATTCTAGAAATTTCGACTTGAAACTAAAAATTTTTCATATAGGATAGTGAAAATAGCTTTTGTCTGATTTCTACTAAGATTTTCATTTGTTACTAGTAGAAATCAGACAAAAGTTATAATTTTTATCCTATATTCAATTTTCCAAATCCATTCGATATGATCAGGTGGTTTCAATTTTATTGATAAGTTTTTGTTGCTATGATATTTAGCAGTTGATATTTTTCATTCTGTCTCAATTGACAGAATCACATCTTTTCAGTTTTCTCTGAAAAGCTTGTACCACTTGTAAACATTTTTACGACTCAAGAGTAAAATCACCGTATGTCACTGTCAAAATTTCAAGTGTTTTTGAGCACCTAATTCCATTTTTCACACAAAATTCTTTGATAAATTTTTTCTATAGTAGAAAATTGCCGAACATGCAAAGTCCGGTAACTTTTATGCTCTAACATATTTGAAAGATTCAGTTTCAATCATCTCCTGATGATGCTAACTTGTTAAGTGAAAAGCACGCCAAGAAAGTGTGCTTTAGTTATAATATGTGAAAAAGGCTTTCATTAGATCAATTTTATGCCAGACATTACAATTCTACCTATCAATCTAAATACTCACATGATAATTAATTACAAAAAATCTCCTCAGTAGTGATTATTCATTTCCCCTTGAATTTTTTACAATTTATTTTTAAATTTCTAATCAAATTTTGAATTTTTCATTCAAGAAACCTCAAGAAAGAAAAAAATATTAATAAATATATTTAGATTTATTATTAATCTGATTTGTTTAGATTAAAATAGTTTGTTTGATTATATAATGGAATCTTTATGACCAGTAAATAGTTTGTGTATATAAATATACATTTCCTCATTTCATGAAAAGTTGAAAAAAATATTATTTATATAAATTTATGGTCGGTTCCAGACACATTACAGAACAATCAATAACTTTGTTTCACAAACTTTTCAGTGGTTATAAACTATTTTGATAGTAGAAAACCAAAAGGTTACTCCATTTTGGGGGGTAAAATTGACAATAAATAAATGAAATATGATTATTTTCTAACAAATAATTTTGTATAAATTTGTAATTTTTTCACAGATTCTGGGAAAGTTTTTGTTAAAATAGAGGATGAAACAGCCATCGAGAAGGAAGAAGAGAGAGAAAAGGAGTCGTCAGCGTTATGTCAAAAGGAGTTTGGCACTGCAAACGATCATATTGTGAAAGCATATCAGTGCAAAATCTGCTCGAAGTTATTCATTTGGAAAAGTAATTTGAAAATACATGAAAAAACTCATACAGGGGAGAAATCATTCCAATGTAAAATATGTCTGAATTCATTCCTTCATAAAAATAATTTGAGAGCCCACGAAAGTAAACATACTGAGAAAAAACCATTTCAGTGTAAAATCTGCCTGAAGTCATTTATTCAAAGTAGTTATTTAAAATTGCATGAAAAAACTCATACTGGAAAAAAATCATTTCAGTGTAAAATCTGCTCAGTCATTTTTTCAGAGTGCTCATTTGAAATCTCATGAAAGAACCCATACTGGTGAAAAGCCATTTCAGTGTAAAATCTGCTTGAAATCTTTTATTCATAATAGTAGCTTGAAAACACATGAAAGAACTCATACTGGAAAAAAATCATTTCAGTGTAAAATTTGCTTGAAGTCATTCACTCAAAATAGTAGTTTGAAAACACATGAAAGAACTCATACTGGAAAAAAATCATTTCATTGTAAAATCTGCTCGAAGTCATTTTTTCAGAGTGCTCATTTGAAATTTCATGAAAGAACCCATACTGGTGAAAAGCCATTTCAGTGTAAAATCTGCTCGAAATCATTTTTTCAGGGTGCTCATTTGAAATCTCATTAAAGAACCCATACTGGTGAAAAGCCATTTCAGTGTGAAATCTGCTTTAAGTCTTTCATTCATAATAGTAGTTTGAAAACACATGAAAGAAATCATACTGGAAAAAAATCATTTCAGTGTAAAATCTGCTCAAAGTCATTTATTCATAATAGTAGATTGAAAACACATGAAAGAACTCGTACTGGAAAAAAATCATTTCAGTGTAAAATCTGCTCTAAGTCATTTATTCATAATAGTAGTTTGAAAACGCATGAAAGAACTCATATTGGAAAAACATTTCATTGTAAAAGCTGCTCGAAGTCATTTTTTCAGAGTGCCCATTTGAAATCTCATGAAAGAACCCATACTGGTGTAAAACTGTTTCAGTGTAAAATCTGCTCGAAATCATTTTCTCAGAGTGGTAATTTGAAATCACATGAAAACACCCATACTGGTGCAAAGCCATTTCAGTGTAGAATCTGCTTGCAGTCATTCACTCAAAGTAGTAGTTTGAAAACTCATGAAAGAATTCATACTGGAATAAAATCATTTCAGTGTAAAATCTGCTCGAAGTCATTTTTTCAGAGTGGTAATTTGAAATCCCATGAAAACACCCATACTGGTGCACAGCCATTTCAGTGTAGAATCTGCTTGCAGTCATTCACTCAAAGTAGTAGTTTGAAATCTCATGAAAGAACCCATACTGGTGAAAAGCTATTTCAGTGTAAAATCTGCTTGAAGTCATTCACTCAAAGTAGTAGTTTGAAAACACATGAAAGAACTCATACTAGAAAAAAGTCATTTCAATGTAAAATCTGCTCGAAGTCATTTTTTCAGACTGCTCATTTGAAATCGCATGAAAGAACCCATATTGGATAAAAGCTATTTCAGTGTAAAATCCGCTTGAAATCTTTTATTCATAGTAGTAATTTGAAAACACATAAAATAACTAATATCTGCTCAGTCATTTTTTCACAGTGCTAATTTGAAATCGCATGTAAGAACCCATACTGGTGAAAAGCCGTTTTAGTGTAAGATCTGCTTGAAGTCATTTATTCAAAGCAAGAATTTGAAAGCTCATGAAAAAACTCATTCATAATGCTTTTACATGCAGAACATACTGAAAAAACCATTTCAGTGTAAAAGCTACTTGAAGGCTTCGAAAACTCATGGAAATCAGAAAAAACAATTTAATTGTGCAAAATTATCCCTTTATAATTTGTTTTCAGGTTTCTAAAAACGCTAATAAATTTATCATCTCAAATTATAATTATAATAATATCTTCATTTTTCAGTCCTCCACAAAGTCCATTATTAATACTGATCTGCTTAACTGGTTACTAGATAGATAAATAGATAATTTTATTAATCTCCATAAATCATTTACATGACATGAGATAAGTCCAGTGGTAGTCATAAAGATAACATAAATATAATAGTTTGAGTAGTCAGGTATTTACACATAACAACATCAAGAAATTGATGGAGCATACAATATACAAAAGTAAGTCTAGAGTTGGATGCCAACTATTTACAAAACTTGTTGAAAATATAAAATAAAATGTACATATAAAACATATTAAAAGTGTTCACAATTTGTCTATCAGTCATTGGATGTAGTTTTTATGCATTCAGGAAGCAGGTTATAAAAGTAGCCTCCAGTATAAAGGGGAGATTTTGTGTACCATGTTTTCTTGAATTGATTTAGGTTTATGTTGTTTTTATGTCTAGTATCGTGCTCGTGAAGATCGCTAATTTTCGTAAATTTATCTTTATTATAAAATGTATAAATTAATAACTTATATAGGTAAACACTCGGGAACGTTAACATATTTTTCTGTTTGAAAGTATTTCTACAAGATTCGTTATATTCCATGCTAAAAATGAGTCTTATAAATGGTTTTTATAAAATGAACACTTGTGATACTTCAGTTGACCTACCCCATGTAATGATATTACAGCTGATTGCCAAGTAGACAAGAGCGTAATACATGTTAATCAAGTGGTTTCTGTGAAAGTTCGATTTGATTTCAGTTTTTTACATATGTTATCAATTTGGTTGTTGAAAGTTAATTTGTAGTCCAGCTCCATACCAAGGAATTTCGTGCTTTCTAATGCTAAGATATCAGTGTGGCCTAAGTTGAACTTCATGTTGTTGAAGTGTTTTTGAGGACTACTGAATTGGATAAGAAACATTATTGAGGTGATTTCTCTCACACCATTGAGTGGAGTTCTTCGCTACTAGTTTTATATCATTCATCAAGTCAAACGTATCGTTAGCAGTTAATATAATTGTTGAATCATCTGCATAAATGAAGATCTGCCCTTTGTTAATGTGGAGAGATAGGTCATTGATATACAATAAAAACAGCAGAGGACCCAATACTCCACCTTGAGGAGTCCCAAGGTAAATATTTTTTTCCTCTGAAAGTTCTTTATTGATCTCAACTATAGATTTTTACCAGTCATGTATGAAAAAATGAAAGGTTGTATGGGATGACGAATGCTCATTGCTTCTAATTTTATCTTCAAGAAGTATGGATTGATGGTGTCAAAGGCGCGGGTGAGGTTAAAAGAAAGTCCTACTACATATTTATTTTTATCGATATTTTCATAGATATACTGAATCATATCTGTTGATGCGGTCTCAATGGAATAGTTGGGTCGAAAACTGTGCTGACACAACTGTGTCAGCACGGTTTCCGGATGTATTTTTTCCTAATTTAATTTCTAGCATTGGGAAAGCTATCTCAAAACACCAGTTAAAGTGAGATAATAAGTTATTTAATATGATTTCAACATTACTGTCTTGTAATATCTTTGTTTTATTTTTTGTATATAAAGTTATGAATTCATGCATTGAGTTTGAGCAGAATTTTCGTGTTACAATATTTGTTTTATTGTTTTGTTTCAATTTATTTTTGTTTGTTATGGACCAACTCATGATTTGGCCAGAGTGGTCGGATATTCCTAAGTCAAAGATTTTACAAAACGAGTTTTCTATGTTACTCATTACGTAATCAAGCCATCTGACTGTCAAGTGTTTTCTATATCTACCTATACGTCTTGGTTTGTTATACAGTAAATTCATGTGGAACATTTCAAATAGATCAAAAAGTTGTTTTTTATAGTAGCTATTTTCTATAAAATCTATACTGAAATCCCCACAGATTACAGAGTTTGCTTACTTATCTGATACATTGTTTAAGATGTGATTTAGGTTATCAAGAAATAACTGCGGATCTGCATCATTGGATGATATTCGATAGATTGTGACAATGCACAATTCTTTGTTCACTTCTATGGTAGAACACTCGAAATTAAGTTCTATAGATATGTCCACCAAATACAATTGAGAAACTTAGACTGAACAAATATTGCTGTACCGCCGTGTTCAAGCTGAGACCTGCTGAAGTTGGAGACTACTTCATAACCTGCTATCCTAAGTGTTTGCTAACTTTTCATCACACAACTAGTGTTCAGTTATACAAGTTGGTTTATTAGGATTACAGAATAATTCAAGAAGGTTTATTTTGTTTGATAGACTTTGAATATTTATATGCATCAATTGAAAATTATGTTTTAATCTGTTAGAGTCAGAAATGACGCGTGGTTTCGAAAATTTGAGCTCGTTTGATGTGGCTTAGATACTTGTTGTCAATCCAGGAAGCGTTGACCCTTTCTAAAGTCAAAACAGCTCCAGTGTATGTTTTCCGGCCAAAAACTTGGTTCATAAATAATCAATAACCAATCAATAACCAATAATCAATAACCAATCATAAAAGCTTGGTTATTGATCCTAACGGGCAATGTGTTGAGTTTTTTGACACAGATGTTCGGGGAAGTGGTGCGTTTCCTTATATAAGTTGTTGTTTTCTTCTGTCACTGCGTCAGGCACTCTTGACACAAATAACCAGATTTTTTTATTTGCTTTAGGGTTTCCTCTAAATTGTTCATCACCCTCACCACTTACTACTTTGTGCTTAGTTATTTTCTGTCTTATTTATCAAGATACTGTTATGAATTCGTCCAAGTGTTCTCGTTCATCATCGTTACTGGATATTTCAGCTACTTTGTTGTATATCGAATTTTGTTTAATTTCGAGAGCAAAATTCTCATTTTCAAGATTTATTATTTCTTCGGCCTTTTTTTCTGTTTGAATTTTCATAATTTTTGTTGTCAGCTGATTCACTGTGATGTTTGGGCCATTCTGTATGTTGGGAGTTCCTTGTTCTGATGATTCATTTTTATGGCATTGATTTTGTTTACCCTTTTTTGTGGAAGACCATTTTTTTGTGGTTTCAACTTTATCTCCTTGTTTTTTTTGTTGCCTCAGTGATTTGGTGTTTTGTTTGAGTATCCGTTTTATTTGCATTAATTGAGATTTCTAGTTACAAATCGTTTGTGCTCGATGGTAATTTTTGTGTACAATTCTAAAAATTTACCTACTACTTGGTAGGAGATCATGATGAAAAGAGAAATGAAAATTTCTATGTTTTTTACCACTTTTATTTGTAACTAACGTTACTGCAGTTTCGTCCTA